>JAUZST010070432.1:0-21900 GCA_034779995.1 Parotocinclus haroldoi | reverse complement strand
AGAGAGAGAGAGAGAGAGAGAGAGAGAGAGAGAGAGAGAGAGAGAGAGAGAGAGAGAGAGACAGACACACAGACAGACAGACAGACAGACAGAGAGAGAGTAACAATTAGAATGTAGACTAATATGTCAGAGTAACTAGAAATATTCTGTAGAGTATAAAATATAAAAATATTTTATACAATATGCTTATACTAAATATTTATTCCAGTACACAGTCACTGCATGAGCTTGTGTCCGTGTGTTCTATTTAGAGACTCTATAGGGTGTTCCATTGGTCCCTAACATCCCAAACTACAACTACACATTCTGTTTTCTCTCCTCCCTCCTCTTTTCCTCACTGGTTTCAGTTTTTAATAGGACTGCTGCCCTGTTTACATGCCACCAAAACTGATATCTTATGTAGACACACGAACTTACTGTGATTCTGTTTACTGGACAAAATAATGTCAAGAAACTCACCCATGGTATTCTGTTTTATTATGTCCATTATCGTATTTATTTTGAAGTAATAAAAGACCAGGTATAATAATTGTGACTGTTAAATAAAGCAGAGTTTATCTCTAAAGCTTAACTCATTATTAATGCCGCTTCATGTCCTACTGAGCTCAGATCTGATCTCAGTGGTTTGCCAAACCGTTATGTCGCATCGATTCAAATGTAAACTGATACAGATCCACAGAGCCGCGATTAGTCCACGTTATTTGCTATTTAAAATGACTCACGATGATGAACAACAATGATTTCCAATTGCAAGTCCCACATAGCAGTTCTGGGCCAAATATGGCTCAGTTAAGAAAATTATGGGTCACATTGTATTGGCAAGTGAATTGTTGGCCATCTGTTTATTGCCAGACACAGTAAAGGTTTTATGACAGCAATCACTCTCTGAGTTGCTCACATGTAAGCCACAATAAGTAATGTCTGTGCGAGATTTGCAAGTGTTCCCCAGTGGCGGCACTTGCTCCCAGACTTGTCGTCCCCATCGTTCCACAGTGGAATGGGGCTGAGGGAAAAGACAGTGGGACCTAGCAGTGGATTATAGAACATGTTTTGATATATTTTACAAAATGAAATGAAACATGAAAGCTTGGCCACCTGTCCAAACGGTCCACGAGCGTTTGTAGGTTTTCCCGAGTTTAATTTATTTGCTAATGGCTAAGTAAAATGCACAGAAGTCGTTTTTGTCTAACTGAAGCAGGATAAATATTTTTTCCAGTAGGTGCAAACATCTTTTGTGCAAACAGTATTTCAAGCTCAAGAGATTCACACATATAATTTCCTCTGCACACAGTCATTACTGGATATAAATATTTGCTGCACCGACACAAGAACGCTAATAGCAGAATAAATTGATTCATCCATCTGTTATATACATACTAAATAAACAAATGTGTGCACACACACACACAGACATATATATATATATATATATATATACATACATACATACATACTTGATGGCCACTTTATTAGGTACACCCGTTCAACTGTTTGTTAAGGCAAATATCTAATGAGCCAATCACACGGCAGAAATGCATTTAGGCATGGAGATATAATCAAGGGGGCAGCACAGGGGTGATTCGCCTGTGTGGAGTCTGCATGCCATCTGCATGTCTGCGTGGGTTTTCTCCAGATACTCTGGTTTCCGGCCACATTCCAAAGACATGCTTGTTAATTTAATTGGTGTTCCCAAAGTGTCCCTGGTGTGTGTGTGTGTGTGAGTGAGTTTGAGTGCCCTACGATGGATTGGTGCCTTTCTGGTGTTGTTCCTGTCTTGCACCAGCTATTCCATGACCCATGACTAGGATAAGTGGTTAAGTAAAAGACAATGAATGAATGAATGAATGCCACGTTCAAGATGACGCGCCGATGTTTAAACTGAGCATCAAAATGGGGAAGAAAGGTGATTTAAGTGACTTTGAACGCGGCATGGTTGTTGCTGCTAGATGGGCTGGTTTGAATATTTTATAAACTGCTGATCTACTGAGGTTTTCACACACAGCACCATCTCCAGGGTTTACAAACAATTAACTAAAAAAGAGTAAATATTAGGGCTGTACCGATCCGATATTCTGTCCACACATGGGCAATAGATGGAACTCGAGTTAAAACTGTTAGCTAGCAATGTGCTCATCATGTCAGCTGTGTGGAGTTTGATGAGTCTAGATTTTGGTAGATATTTAGATGGTCGGGTCAGAATTTGATGTAAACAACATGAAACATGCTCCATCCTGCCTTGTATTGATGGTTCAGGCTGCTGGAGGTGTAATGGTTTAGGGGTATATTTCTGGCTGGGAACTGAGACTCGTTTAAACACTACTTGAGTATTGCTTCTGACCATGTAAATGCCTTATGAGCACAGTGTACAATCTTCTAATGGCTTCTTCCAGCAGAATAACGCACCATGTAACAGAGGCAACCAGGTACTAGCATGATGTACTTAATTAAGTGTCTTGTTATGCCAATAAATAATACACACACACCATCTTTAGTGTCTTGAAGCAGATTAATATATATATATATATATATATATATAGTTTCAATTAAGGGTCTTGTTCGACGACCTAACACTGGAGGCTTGACAGACGTGGGAATATCGTATAATTTAATATAATCACGCATGAATTTTGTATGTAAATCTTTTTTGTTCAATTTTGATCCATGATTAACTATCTGAAAATGTTTGGCACCGCCCCGCCCTTAAGGTGGGACAGGTAATTTCCTTTTGAGGAAACAGAGGGGGACATAAACCGGGTTTAATGTGCTGTACAATTGTAGATTTCTTACAGGTTAAAGTAAGAATTGAAAATCACATGCACATAGAGTACTACCGTAACTGAGTTTTATGATTGTTTCTTAACGTTTCCTGCGTTGGTTAGGTCGGTTTGTACTGCGGCCTAGTTTGTTTGTTTTTTTTTATAAACGCTGCTTAAATGCTGGACTTTACTGCCTTATTTTAATGTTATAACCAGACCTGGAGATGCACGTGGTTCGCGTGTTTTATGTCGCTGTTAGCTGTGTGTTTTTCACGGCTGCAGATAAAGCTTTAGAAGAGAAAGGTCGCGTGGAACTGCAGAAACTACGCGAGTTTGCGGGGCAGCCCCGGTACGGCGCGTGCTGGAGTCGGGCGCTGGAGAACGTGCAGGCGAGCTGCCGGGATTTTTCCGACGATACGCAGAGCACCATGGCTTTGGCCTTCACACACTGTCACCTGAGAAGGTCAGATATAAACCCAGGTCCCCCTGCACTAAAGCTGCATACAGCCAGCGGGCAGGACGGATTCACATGAAACTCGTGTTTCCACTGGTGCACAAATCCACAACCGATTTATGGTTTTACTAGAGGGGTGGTGTGTGTGTGTGTGTGTGTGTGTGTGTGTGTGTGTGTGTGTGTGTGTGTCTCAGTCGCAGCCGCAGCATCCTGCCTTATTCGCTTTAAAGCACGAGGTCTCAAAACTGACAATAATCATAATACGAAATTAAAATTCAGACGTTTTTAACCTCAACACAAAACGGCAAATATGAAACACAGCGCTGCCCGACATATAACTGTAACCTATACAGGACTGTATGAACTGTATGATTTCCACATTGTAGTTAATAGGGATGGACTATATGGCCCTGAAATAATATCATGATATTTTATAGCACTTTTGCGATAAGGATATATTTGGTGATATATTTCAACAACATACAATTGCAACGAAATATATTTTTTACTTTAAAATACCTGACCTTTATATCGTCTAAAAAATTATACCTGTATTATCGCAAACGATACGATATGACACACCCCTAACACTTAATAACTAGAACAGATTCTTTTGTTAATTGCATATTTATGTGTTTTAAAGTATTTTCATTAGTTACTGTAAAAAAAATCTAGGGTTAATAATCGAAAATGTCGTATTCCACTCGTATTTTTGGTAGTATTGCAGACTCACTTAAGTATTGTCTGCCCAATTTACTCACAAAAATTAGGGGACATTTCATGTATTTTTAATTCAGATGTGAGCAGTATATATTTACACCGGAGCTCCAAAACTTGCCCAGAGTAACGTTAGTAACACTAGCTGCTATGAAGCGGCGCCTTCTTTCGACTTTAAAAAGAAGGTAAGACTTCATGAAAGGGATGAAATATAAAGTATATATAAAGTACTCGTATGTGAGCTCGGGATCCTCATGAAGTATCAAGTTTTATAAAAAAGTTACAAAGATGAGAATTACAGTAAGGTGCTGTATTAAATGTTTTCCTATTGTGTGGTTAATAATACTGTTTAAAAGTATCTGAACCATAGTACCTAGTATTGTTTGAGTGGGAACCAAATCTGATCACATGTATTTACTGGCTTGTATGTTGTTGCTTGTGGCAGTTTTTTTTTTTCTTTTCTCGTTTTGTTTTTTTATTGTAGGTCTGGTCGTAGTTTTCCGGAGTGTCCAGAGGGAAGCGATGTTAAAACCTGCACCCGTGATATGGATGCTGTAGCCTTTAACGCCTACACCGAGTTCTTCACCCATACACACAGCATCTGCCACTACCTTCAGAGTGAGCAGTGGCAGCACCGGGCGGAAAACACCATCCACAGGTGTGTCAAAATAATGTTTGATTTAAGAAATAACTTGAATATGTATGAATATGTAGGTGAGTTTTATTTATATAGCACATTTAACACGAGCAAGTCGACCAAATTGCTGTGCAAAGGAAAGGAAACCCTTGAACAAGTAAGATAAAATAAGTAACACACATAGGAAACATAACATATATAAATATATGAAGTTAAAAGGACAACGTACAAAGCAAAAGGGTTGAATTCTGGACTTTAAAGCTGAAAGAGATGGAGCAGATCTAACATTCAAGGGAACTTTGGTCCATAATCTCGGAGCTGCAACTGAAAAAGCTTGATCACCTCTCAGCTTCATACAAGAGCAACACCAGCAATGATGGTGGATGGACAAGCGATAAGATAAACTGCTGACTCTGGCCGTAAACGCCTTCCACCTGCCGAAAAAGAAGCTGTCTGTGGCTGTGGAATGTAACGAGGCACCCGCTGTCTCCTTGTTTAGTGGAGGGGACTGTCTGTCGGAGATTTGGGATTTCCAAACCGGGGAGGGGATGGATAAGATTCAGTAAATATAGGCTGGCTGCATTTAAAATGTTTTCACTTTCACTCGATATTTATTCAGTTTTCGTTTGCTATTAGTTTCTCTGTTTGTGTTTTAACGTAATTCACGGCTAGGGGTGATATTTTAGCCTATCACGGCGCATTTTGTTATAGCGCTAGGCGAATGCTTTTGATCGGTGCTTAAAGAACTGCATGTTTCATTATAAAGAGCGTAATTAGTCCTGGCAGTGCGGTGGCTCGGTGGGTAGCACCTCTCCCTCACAGCAAGAAAGTCCCGGGTTCAATCCCAGGGTGAAGCGGCCTGGGTCCTTTCTGTGTGGAGTCTGCATGTCCTCCCTGTGTCTGCCTGGGTTTACTCTGGGTACTCTGGTTTCTTCCCACAGTCCAAAGACATGCGTTAGGTTAATTGGTGTCTGTTAGGTGGCCCCTACCTCAAAGTGTGTCTGCAATGAATTGGATTCCTATTCTTTTTTTTTTTTTTTAATGTGGATACCCTTTCGGGAACCGGTCCGAAACTTGAGATTCCACTAAAACGTGTTCCTGTTTTCCTCCTTCGTACTCTCTCTCAGGCTGACTGAGAGTTCGGCCAGTGTGGCTGAGAAACTTGCCTCCACCCAGCAGATGGCTGAGGATCTAGTAGAGGCTCAGAACATGGCGCTAAAATCTCAGGAAACTCTCCTGCGCAACGGAGAAGAGCTCAAGAACACCCTGCACCACTCCACAAAGGGTAATGCAGACATGCCTTAAAATGTGTTGGATATCCAAACTATTGGTATCTGTTTGTACCTTTACATTACATTTAGCAGTCACTCTTATCCAGAGCGTCTTACAAAAGTGCTCCGTGTTGTTCCTAGTAGACCAAACCACAAGTTTAGTACAAATAAGCAAGAGCCTCAGAACACAATCCAAACAGAACCTACTAGGATCTGATGTAGGATAAATCAACAAAGACACATGCAAAAGGTTTTTTGCATTTTCAGTCTGAGTGAAGAGGTTCGTGTTTTTTTGTCACCGCTTGAAGACAGCAAGAGACCCAGCCATTCGGACGAAGTTCATTCAACCAGGCGCCAGGACTGAGACACCAACAATTATGGTGGATGGACAAGCGTTAAGCTGCATTATACCTGAAGAAAAAGAAGCTCTCCGTGGCTACGGAATATAATGAGGCACTCGCTGATCTCATGCAACGCATTGGTTGTGCGCTAGGTGCACAATGGGCAATAATTCAGGGAATTTGATTGACAGTGCTAAGAAATGGGTCCAAACCTTGACCGAACTGAGATGATTTGACACGACTGTCTCGGAAATCCAGCTCTTGGTTTCAGAATGTGTGTGTTTTTTTTTCTTAGAACCATACGTCTGTGCTCATGTTGAATGTTGTGTTGCAGGTTTGAAGGATGTGTTCTCTGAGATGCGCCATTCCGTGCAGGAGCAACAGGTTGCGTTTGCCGAGATCTTTAACCGTGTTGCTTTCCTCCAGAGCTTCATCATGTCCGAGTCTCACACCCTCAGCTCTGTGTTTTACAACGCCCTGGGGTTCTGCGCCTCCTTCCTGCTGACCTCCACCCATCGCACTTCAGGAGCCAGGTGAGCCAGGTTCTTCCTGCTCTGATGGCATAGAGTTGGTTTCTTTGTTCATTTGATGTTGCTATCAGAATTACGCACCAGCCATATTTGTATAATCAGGTCGGGCCAATTTAGTGGAATCAGTTAACCTACAGTATGTCTTTGGACTGTGGGAGGAAACTGGAGTAAACCCATGCAGATACTGGGAGGACATGGAGACTCCACACAGAAAGGACCAAGCTGGGAATGAACCCAGGACTTTCTTGCTTTTGAGGCAGAGGTGCTATCCACGAGTCACCGTCCTCTGCCTAAGTTAAAGGACGACATAGCTAAAAGTTCAAATATGGCTTCTATATTCTGCTCTTGGTGTGCAAGTACATGCTAATAAATGTACTTCAAGTAAAAAGAGTAAAAGAGCATCCTAACTGTACTACATGAATCATCTTTAGCAAAAGCCCAATAAAAACAGCTTCTAGCCATGAGGAATCAATATATACAAAATACTTTGGATTTAAAAAAAAAATGCTGCTAAATCCCAAATAACTAGACATGGCCATATTCAGTAATTCAGTAAATTGTGATATTTTGTACCCTTTGAAACACTGCCACTATATTTTAATTGAGGAAACCAGTTTTTAGAGCAGTACTTTTAACCACTATACTATTTAATAAAAAAAATTAAAGTCAGTTTTATTTCTATAGCGTTTTTTTTTTCAATGGAGCATTGTCTCAAAGCAGCTTTAAAACATTATTTCATCTTAAAAGGCCGATCCCAAATACAGTGAGCCTAGGGCAACAGTGGCAAGGAAAAACTTGCCAACATTGTAAGGAAGAAACCTTGGGAGGATCAAGACTCAAAAAAGGAACCCGACCTCCTTGGTTGTCTTAGGTGTTAATTAAAATATTGAAGTTTGTATTAACAGTAAAACTAGGTAAATAATAACATCCATCCATCTATCCATCCATTATCTTCCAATTAATCCACACGGGGGCGTGGGCTCGCCAGTAGAGAAACAGTCCTAGACAGGACTTTCTGTCGTAGGGAACACACACACTTAGTCTAGCACACACAGTCACACACTAAGGGCCATTTAAGAGACACCAATTAACCCAACACGCATGTCTTTGGAGTGTGTGAGAACAAAGGAGTAAACGGGGAGGCATGCAGGCTCCACACAGAAAGGACCCAGGCCGCTCCACCCTGGGATTGAACCCGGAACCTTCTTGCTGTGAGGCAACACGTGCCGCCCTTAATAATAACAGATCAATAAAATAATGTAAAAAAAAACCAGCATATCTGCAATTATTTCGTCCGATACACAGAGCCACTTTGGACTCAATAGAGTTGAGTTCTCAGCGGGAAGTCTTTGGAGGCGCATCGTTCCCCTGACAACCGAAGGATGGAGTTCCTGCCCTCTGGTGTAGACCTGGTTTCTGCTAATGAAAACCAGTAGAGTGGAACTTGTGCCAAAATGTTAAAGCTATTATGTAGTTTGAGTAGAATGAGTTGCTTTAAACATTAGAAAGTGTTAGACTTCAGAATGGTATACTTTTTTGATTGTTACATAATAAATACTTATTATTATACCTACTTCTGGTATGCTGGTATTACAAAATCGAACTGTAGGAATGACCTCACTAAAAATCACTTGCTTCAATGTGCTTTTAAAAAAATTGGCAGTGAATTCTTAAATGCCATGAGTTCTTGTTCGTTTGGGAGACACGATCACAATGCATTTGGGAACTGACTGGACAGCTTGAACCTTTCTTCCTGTTCCCCTCTGATCACCGCCATAAGCCTCGAAGGTAGCCAATCACGTCAACCCCTGCTTTTTCATTAGGATTAAGCACATAAACCGTGGTAAGAACAGTAGACGGGAACAGTCTAGCAAGGGCAACCTGTCCCTCACACTGAAGCTTTTTAAATTCAGAGCATTGAAGCTTGAAGAGGTTTGTTTCCCATACCAAAACTCTCAGATTAATTCATTTAGCAGACCCCCTTATCCTGAGCGACTCGTGTCTGATGTGCTCTTTCAATCCAAGCGATTACAGCTTAAGCCTTTTGCTCAAGGACCCAACAATGGCAGCTTGGCAGAGGTTGGATCCAAAAGTCCAGGATCCATAAACGCTAAGATATCACAGTTCCTAGACCGTTTCAGATGTTGGTTTTCAAACCCTGGAATGTAATTGTACGTACAGCATTTGTCTAATCTACATGTCTAATACTTATACAAAAAAATTTTTTGTTAGGTTGTTTCTGTTCGGGTTGGTGGCTCTGAACGTCTATCTCGAGCACTTGATCTGTAAGATGGTTCTAGAAAACGATAATCCCGGATATCAACAAATGGTGAGTCATATCTACCTTCCTTAAGAGTTCAGACGTACATAACTGGGCAGAAGTCTTAGTCTCACAACCGCATGTTTTCTGCAATAGTTTCACCAGAAGGGAAAATGTTAATTTTCCAAATATTAAGCTTATACAATCCGAGCAATTGTTTATGTAGCTGATGTTTCTAGGGTATTTAGTAGGGCTGTCAAACACAATGTTTGTGTTGTGGTGCTGTGGTGATGACATCATTCTGAATGAATAAATGTCGAATGTTATATTGACCGTATATACAGGGTGAGTCAAACGTCACAGGACGCCCTTTTATTTCAGAAACGAAAGGGAAAATGGCATATCTGAACACCCCCGCAAGTATTGGGTGTGGGGGGGGTCTGTCGTTTAGGCTGTGTTCGTAGCATGCTCGCCATCATGAATGTGCTCATATTGGATCAAGGGCAAGTTTTTTTTTTTTTTCCCCCAATTGGAAGATGGTCATGTTGCAATCAGATTTGTAATATGTCTTGTGGTTCAAAAGTTATCAGCATAGAAATTTCAAAGCCTTTGTTGTTCGTCGCAGAAAGAAGATGGAATTGATGATTCTGATGATTCTGATGTCCGGGAAACGCATCTGCCGTATCATGGCAACAGACTTCAACAACTGACACCCGGGATGATGACCAGTTTCATACAGCACTGTTACATTTTTTTCAATTTCAGAGCCCAGTAGTGATTCTCTACCAATGAAGAAACCTCAGCAATAGTTTTGTCAGCCTTTATGACATTTCCATACGGCAGCACGTGATGCGTCCTGTGACTTTTGCCTCACCATGTGTGTCTGTGTGTCTGTGTATGTATGTATGTGTGTATATACACACACACACAAACACTGCTTACAAAAATTAGGGGATATTTTATTATGGGATATTTCATTTTGAAATTATTTATCATTGTTGGAATAAAGCCGACAAATTCTGTTTGTATGCAATATTTAAAAAAAAAATGGGGAAAAACCTACAGTGGCAAGTATTTAGTGTGAGCGCCCTTAAAACTTGGAACAGTAGCAGCATATGGGATACTTGGTTGACACTTCTACAGTCCAACAGTTACTCCTTTTGTGTAGGAGCGGATTGCCTTCTTGATCGGACTTCTGAGAAAAGCGATGGTCGTGGTCGGCTGTGTCGTCCTCTTATGGTTTGCTTTGCGGTTCCGCAACAGTAACAGAGAAAGTCTGGAGATTTTGCGGGAGCTGAAAGAGACTCAAAATAATCTTCAGCACACTTTGAGGAAAGCAGGTGAGCTTTTAGATGACATTTCAGGCTTCTTTATTGTTCTCACCTAATTGTGATGTTTCTGGCCTTCAGAGCGTCTCTCGGGTTCTCTGAAGGACTGGGCGAAACCCAGACAGAAACACTGGGATGAAAAGTGGCATCAGGATGAGAAGAGCAGCTTGGTCATCCTGCATCCGTCCGGTGCCATACAAGCCACCATGCCATCATTTTCTTCCCTTCAGCAAAGTAAGCAAAGGTTTTGAATATCTGATATCAGCTTAGGTTTTTATTAAAATATTGATTTTTTTTTGTATATAAGACAGACAGCATGAAAGCTTTACTACACAACTGGAGGATACGGGGACGTTGGCGATGTCTAGAAGGAGGCAACGCCGCTCATCAGGCTCTCGTGGACGCAACAGTGCTCTTGTATACAGTGTCCTTGTGGAGGACAACCAGGTAATAATGCTGAAATCTCTTTACTGTGTAGCGCATATATGTATCTCTAGTACTTCTAGTGTTTTGGTGTAAGGGTGGCACAGGAGTGACCCAAGTCAAGTCCAGAATGTCTGTGTTTGAGATAGTGGCCATCAGAAGGGGGTTGTTGTGGGGGTGTGTATGAGTGTGTTGGGAAAATTTGAGTTGCCCCCGTGTAATAACTGTAAACATAACTATACAATTGAAATAATACATCCATCCGTTATCTTCTGCTAACTCCACATGGGGTCTCGGGCCAACCGGTGCCCACTCGGCAAGGGAAGGAATAACCCTAGATGGGGGCACCAATCCATTGCAGGGCACATGCACACAGTCAAACACTAAGGGCCACTTTAGAGACACCAATTAACCTAATACACGTGTCTTTGGACTGTGGGGAGGAAACCGGAGTACCCAAAGTAAACCCACACAGACACGGGGAGGACATGCAGACTCCACACAGAAAGGACCCGGACCGCTCAACCCTGGGATTGAACCCGGGACCTTGTTGCTGTGAGGAAGTGGTTCTACTCATCGTGACACTGTACTGCCCACACTTTAAATCCTATGTGGTCATGTGGATTAAAATATCCTGGTATATCGAGGTAATTCTAAATTATAGGAAATTTAAGTTCTTAAATTTTGGAGGATCGCAGTTCCCCTTCATATGCCTCACAGAGGGTTGGACCACTGCCTACCATCACCTGAACATCCCCACATTTGTACTTTATCCTTGTCAAGTATTGTACATGTGTAAGATTCTGTTGAATGAGCTCTGTACTTATTGTAGATTGTAAAACCACGGTCAATTATATCGTGTGTTTTTTTTTATAGTATGCCATTTTCAGGCTGTTCATGGTATTACTGGTTGAACATACTAAAACCTTTAGCCTATATTTTCATTCAATGAACCGGTACCTTTTGGTGGCACATGTGGCAACCCCTCAGGAATTACCCTTGAGAAATTATACTGTTTACTGTCCCTCCAGCAATTAAATCAAATGTATGCCCCTGATTGGGAATCTCCACCTGGCGCTGCAGCGACACTGGCGTGTTGGTGGTGTTAGTGTGTGTTGTGTTGGTATGAGTGGATCAGGCACAGGTGTTCCCAAAAATGTGGGAATATTTCAAAATGACTATGAAACAATTCAAAAGGAAGCATTCGATTTTATTTCATCAAACAGGATTATTAGAAAAGCTTGATTACGCAGATGAGCTGCAAACTCCATTATGGTGATTAAGCAGCAAGTGGACGAGAGTGCCCCCACATTGTTCGGTAGAGTGTATGGTCACCAAAGAGGCATAAAACACGCTGGCAGTGAGGAGGCATGGTCAGGGTCAGATTATCCAGCAGCGATCCTGTTTTATGTTTATTTTGAAATATTCCCTTATTTTTGTGAGTGCCATTTTATGGATTTTAGGGTCTTTTGCCTTTTCTAATATGGCTGAAAAAATGTAATTATTAAGTGACACCCGAATACATCTAACATCCTGGAGACATTTAACACCACTATGGATATCCGATCAGGAACAAAGCAAGACGAAGCAGCTTTCAGCTCCTATGCTGCCCTCAGCTGGAACTAAACTCCCAGAAGAGATTACATCTGCACAGACTCTGAACCTCTTCAAACATGGACTGGAAATATCTGTTTATGCCCGCTTTTTAGATTCCCTAAACAATCCTACTGCTGTTTAAGCACTTTTGCAGTAATACACTATATAGCCAAATGTTTGTAGACATCCAAAACATGGTTATTTGTCTGAAGTTTGCTGCTACAACAGCCTCTACAAGAGTTCTCTGCTAGATTGTGGAACACGACAACATGTAGAGACGATGTGCCTCCAAGGACCTCCCACTGAGGACTGATTTCAAATCTATTTTCTTACTTAGTTTATTACCAACTTAAATATTACTATTAATTTAAATTGTATTACTGAATTAATTTTGCTGTTACTTTAATATACTTTTAAGTATTTACCTAATTAATATCTAGGCCACCCAAGGAGGTCGGGTCTCTTTTTGAGTCTTGGTCCTCCCAAGGTTTCTTCCTTGTACGTTTAGGGAGTTTTTCCATGCCGCTGTCACCCTAGGTTTGCTCAATTTGGGATTGGCTTTTTACGATAATATAAGATTGTAAAACTGCTTTGAGACAATGCTTTATTGTAAATAGAAATCTATATATATATAAATCAATTTTGATTGAATGGTTGACTCTGAGGTCAGTTTCTGATTTTAGACAGGAAGCTCTTACTCACTTTTGGCAGTCCAGTGCATTTTCTAGGCATCTGATAAAGAGCAAACCAGTTCTCTGTACACCTTGTTTAAGGACAGCAGAAAGGTCTAATGGCAAACTTTTTGTCAATGGATAAATGTATTATTTTCTAAATTATTACGAATAAATAACCAGTGAGAGTTGCTAAAATAGAAGAGCTCTTTGTTGGTGTCAACAAGTATTTGTGCGAAGTACCATTTTTTTGACATTTGTGCTATAATTTATATGTTTAATTATTTTTACCAAATCTAGCTCCAATTGCTTAAATTGTAAGACTGTATTAATTGTCGCTCTGGATAAGGGTGTCTGCTAAATGACATAAATATAAAGGTTTTTTTTCTCCTTGCTTTTTACTGGTCAGTGTTCGGGGACTTAAGTGCCTAGTGCAAACATCACAGGGCACAAGTCAAAGCAGGTTTTTAATTGGACATTAGTCCATTACAGGACTGATAGGTTTCACTGTTGTAGCTCCTATGGATGATGCTCGACCTGACTGACCCTCCCTCCCTCAGGCACAGACAATACTGTCTGAACGGGACACCCAACCAAACCAGAAGGCATTGCCATGGACTTGAACCTGGGTCTAGTAGGGGGGCAATTATATATGAAGTTGTGTTATAGTTAACAAATGCATAAAACAAGCTAAATGTAAAGGCTGACTGTTACTTAACTTAAGTGATAAATGATTGATTCATAATCTGAATAATGGATTATATGATTATAAAAATAGATATGTGTTGCAGCCTTATCTAATCTATCCCGAAGCTTAACATGGGCTGTTGTAATGCGATAATCAATTCTGTGCTTTGATATCAAATTAAGGGAACGGTGTATAGGAGAGCATTTTAATGCTAATGATGATATCGAAGGCTGGACTGAATATCGATAAACTCACATTGTTGATGTACTGTATAGACAAAAAATAGGTTATTAAAGTAATTTTGTTTGTATTGTTTGTGATTTGTGATGGTTCCCTGCTGTATTTGGGTCCTCACAGGGTTTCTTTTTGTAATTTTAAGGGAGTTTTTTTTCTTGCCCCTGTCTTGCTTAACCAGGGTGCTTGTGATTCTGTAATAATTTCCATGGTAAAAATTGCTATATAAATAAATTTGACTTGACATGACATTTTAGATAGAGCCCATAATTACAAGTGTCTCCCATGGTCACGCAGTGGAAAACAAATGAGCTGTGTTGGAAACCTTTTATGGGCAAATATGGGAGTGGGTACGGAGATGTTGTCCCAAATTTAAATCCACATTGATTTCACAGCTAAGAAGAGAAACGTCTGTGTGTCCCCCCCTTTAAATCTGCCAAAAAAAGCTGAGCAGGAGCATTCCTCCATTCAGCTCAGGTTACTTCAATGAATACTCTAGCTTAGGCTTACTGGTTTTCTTCTCGGTTTCTCCGTAGTCTGGCAGCACATTCTGAAAATTCCTGCCATTCCCAGACATTCGAGGAATTCACAGTGGCAGGCCTTTCAATCTTTTTAATTCTTATCCCAGAGCTGTTCATCGTTATTCTCTGAGATTTTATCACGCTCAGAGTTGGGCTCCACTGTTTTATTACGCGACTCAAAAAACAATGGCTTGCTAATCCAGTCTATTTGCTCTTTCACAGCCAAGGTACAGCCTGAGGAGCAGGAAATCCCTCTGTGCTCTGGAGCCAAGAGTGGATAAAGACTGATACCGATCTCTACGGGGGATGTTTGTGAAGATTGGGGTTGGGGCAGCCAACGTTTAATACCGGCATGTGGTTTTATATATGTGTGGTCGATTTATTATATCTTGATTAGCCATTTCTTTGGGCTACTTTAATAAAGATCGTTTGAACAAACCAGATTGTTCCACATCTATTTCTAATCTGTAGGTAGTTTAATTATGAGCAAATTCAGTGGTTTGGTTATGTGAAAGGTATCATATTAGACCCTTCATAAACTTACCAAGGCTACCACCTTCTGGCAAAATGTTCTCATTGCTTTTCCCCCGTCCACCATAACCTCACAAGCACATCTGCACTGGCTGCTAGTTGTAACAGTGAACATTATTCGTAGATGGATGGAGGCATAGATGTTCTTGATTCCCAGGGGGAAATTTTGATTCACAGTAGGAAGCATCAAAGTCTCCAATATGCAAACAATAATTGCACTCCTCACAAGCATTAGAATATTTCAAAATTAATATGAAGCAATTAAAAAACAAGAATTAGATGTCATTTCATTAAACAAGATAATTAGAAAAGCAAGTGAAAAGTCAAAGAATGTTTGACTGAACTGAGGTTCAATGATGGTGACTGAGTAGTAAGTGATATTATCATGGGGGTGAACAGAAGCATGTTAAACTGGACGAGAGTGCCCCCACATTGACTGTTCAGTAGGGTGTATGGTCACCCAAGAGTTCCAAAACACACCGACAGTAAGGGGGCATGGACAGGATCAGATTATCCAGCAGTCTCGGTATCTGCCAGCAGTTCACGATCCCTTTTTGTTGACGTGGAGTTTGGTACAACCAACGATGCTGATTGTCACGATGCAAACTAAACCGTGACTCATCAGAGAATAGGACAGTTGACCACTCATCATGGGTCCTATGACGATTCTCATCAGTTCACTGAATGCATGGCATTGGTCGCCTGGCATGCAGTCCAACACAATGGAGCTGATTTCATACTGTCTGGGTGCATAACCGTCGTCCAGTGGCAGCAAGAAACTGTCCCTGCAAATCTGTCGCATTGCAGCAACCAAAAGGTTCAAGTAGCGATCGTCTCTTGCTGTTGTGGCAGATGGGTTCCCCAGTCTTCTTCGTACTGCTCCAGTCTCTTGAAAGCAATTCCACAGTCTGCTAATCACGCTTTGGGATGTTCCAAGTGTTGTTGTCGCTGCTGTTTGTGTTTGAGCAGCTTTAAGATGCCCTGTGACTCTCATGGCTTCACATTCAGGCAAAACATGTTGCAGAGGCATTGCAAGGGCTGGGAAATTGTAAAACATGCACTTTCAAGATCAGGGAACAGTCAGATATTCCAGCACTTTCAAGCTTTTATATAATGCTTTTTAACAAATTAAATAACAGTTGTTTTGCATTATTTGCCATTCTCATTTGCATTATAGAACAACTTTCTTTGACTTGTCGTTTGCTTTTCTTATGTTCTTGTTGAATCAAATGCTTCTTTGCTCATTGCTTCATATTCATTTGGAAACATTCCCTATTTTTTATGAGCAGTGTACTTGATGTACACAATGGAGAAACACAAACCAAGGTGCAGACACCATTAAACAAGCATGCAAGCTAAATGTTCATGTGTGTTGTGTGATCCAGAGTACCTGATGGTCCAGGGTTCAAATCCCATCTCCGCCAAGCTACCACAGTTGGGTCATTAAGCAAGGCCCTTAATCCACCATAGCTTGAATTGTAAGACTGTATGAGTTGTAAGTCGCTTTGGATAAGGGTGTCTGCTAAATGCTGTAAATGTGATGTAAAATGAAATCTAGACTCAGAATCAAACTAGGCATCATTTTTCCAATCTTCTATTGTCAAATTTTGGAGAGCCTGTACAAACCGAAGCCTGTTTCCTCTTCTGACAGGTAAGTACATTGTACATTTCAGATCAACTTAAGGTTCTTTCAAGATCTTTTCCAGGGATGCCAATGCATATTCTTAACTTAACAAGCCAAAACAGAGAAAGTTTCAACTGAAATATGTAAATCCCTTCCACAGTCTTTCTTTGAGGAACATTTACTTTAACACTTCAATACTTTTTTTCCACACGTTTGTTGACAAACCAGAGACCTTCTGCCCACTTTTGCTCCTCAAAGCCTTTGGTGGATGCTGCTTCTACACAAAATAATGACTACAATCAACTGATGTCATCATCTGTTTAAAATCACATGTTTATTTAGCTGTTGTGTTCGTCAGTTCAACTCATTTCTAGCCTAAATGGTTCCTGTCCCAATTTTTTTGGGAATGTGTTGCAGGCCTGAAATGTATGAATGAATTTATAAATAAATACAATTATTTGGACCATGGAAAGCAATTTATTGGGTTTATACCATCTGCAATGAAATAAAAATATTAACCCCCCCCCCTTTTTTTGTGGTGATTTGGAGTTGTAAATCAAAAAATGATATTGCCTCATATTGTCATGTCACTAACAAAACTTATCCATACCTTATTTTAGCTGCATCAAAGCATTGTGACCAAGTGTGAGACAGCACCCCTGCCTTCATGGCCACATGGTCAGTACTTACATCCTATTTTTAAAAAATGCTTTCCAAAGTAAGTGTTAAAACTTGTCACTACCCAATGTACACATTTTTACACTATTCACAATTTTTGCAATTTTTTTGTGCTATTTGAGTGAAACTATTTAAACAACTAAACAACTATTTAAACATGTTTACTAGCCATATACTGGCTGGGATTTTGAGTTATGCTGAACAAGAGTTTTTTGAGAGATTGAGACATTTCAAAAGAATCCATGGAAACGGAAATTCGTAATAGATATGTGAAGCTTAGATATGATCCGGTTTTGGGAAACAAGTCTCAACTCTGTCGTTGAACCAATTCGGTTCAGAATTTCCCGTAATAAACCAGAGTGTCTGATTTAGTCTGACGAAGCTTAACGTCTGGAATAGCAGCTGTGTATCATAAACACTGTACGTTCACTTTTGACCTCGTGACCTCCCATGCACATCATGCAGTGGAGTCATAAGCAGCTCCCATGGTGTTCTGTGAAATGATGGACTATGTGCTGTTAACATGAGCTACTTACTCGACCTGTATGAATCAAGCTCAATACAAACATCGACAGGAAATACCACTGGTCTGGTCTGGTCGGCCTGTTTCCAATCATTTTTTGAAAAATAGTAATGGAGCTTCAAACTGAATTGAAATATCATTTCATCACTGAGGTCGCTGCCAGAAACTGCAGTGCTTTTATCCTAATCTCTGCTTGCCACATCTTTAACATTGGTCAGTCTTCATGTACTGGCAAACTCGGTTTTCTCGAGCCATAAAGAGGGCAGAAGCTGGGAGAGTTAATAAGCAGTTAGAATACGACAGAATACTAAAAGGGTTTTTTTTATATTTCAGATTTGTATGAATCACCCTGTCAGAGAAGGGTTTACTTAAAGAGTAAAGAGTTTGGGGTTATGAATTTCTCAAACGTTAATGCAATTATATGAAACTCGAGTGAGTGGATGAACCTGGATTTATATCAACTGACTACACAAAAACAAGCCTAAGATCACTATATGAAATGAAATCTTCAGATTATTGAAGTTACATTTAAATGTAATATCTAGGCTACACAAGGGATTGCTGCTCCCTAAGCCGCTCCATTTTGGTCTCATTGTTAACGGGTTCATAACAGAAAGAATACAGATGCACAAAATCTCCATAGTCCAATATTAACTGAACACTAAGTGCGTGACAGTTAATCGCCTAGACCTTGATGGACCGGATTTTAATCAGCTGACCTGACAACAGGTTCCTTTTCTTCTTTATAACATTTAGGGAGTTTTTCCTTTCCACTCTCACCCTAGGCTTGTTCTATAAGGGCTGTGGGCCTAGCGATTTGACTCTAAGTGGAAATTAGAAAAGTAGAATAGTAGAAAAGTGGATTCTTTTGAGTTTGGATGGGACCACCAGCAAAATATTCTCATCTTTTTGGATTTAATTTGTGGAAAAATACAAACTTTTGACTGAAGGATAATAACACTGCAAGTACTACTGGTGCCTACCACAATTTCATGGACCCAGATTCAATCCAGTTCTTTTAACCAAGTACTCCAGTTCCCTCCTCTAAATAACTACTGTGTGGTCCTGTAATGGACTGGTACCCTGTTTGGGGTGCACCTTATCCCCGGTGCTCTGGGGACTAATGTCTACTCCACCTCAGGACAGTTAAAGAAAATGCTATGTTTTGTATGCTAATAGTATTATATTATAACGCTGTATCCGCTCGGTTTCCCCTCACTCGGACAAAGAACGTATCTGTCCAACCCAGCTGGAACTTGAACTCATGTCCCTGCAGTGGTGGGCCACCAGAGCCCTGGGCATGATTAGATTCTCAGCTCCTGTCAACTTAAGTGCCCATTAAGAGCATAAATGCTTTACTCTTGTTCGATTCCTGCAGGGACCAAGATACTTTAAAACAGCAAGAACCTTTGCATTTCATTTTAATAGTCAGCAAAATATTATCCGTTCTTAAAATTGTGTTTTTTTTTAGTTCTTGACCTCCTGTTTGAGTTCCTGGGGCAATGTGGGATGCATGAGAAGAGGCCATGACCTCTTGTGCATCTGTTTCCAGCCCTCATGCTCCCCTCCTCCTCAACCCATGTAGCTTTGATTCCCAGTAAATGTTAGAGTTATTAAATGTAAACCTTCACCTCCTGTGTTATGATATGCCTTAGAAAGTGTTGTGTTCAAATAGAGCTTTAGAGCACTAGAGAGAGATAAACAGGGCGGGAGAATTTCTTTCAAATCCTTTCGGCATTTTCCTTCGCATCGGATTTCAGGCCCAAAACCCATAGACTGGGGTGGAGGGGGGCAAATGAGAAACAGACTTTGGGAAATGCAGAGGAGGATGAGGAGGAAGGGAGGGCTGCTGGTCCTTTGGTTTCCTATGTCAGCAAAGAAAGGCTGTGTCCCAAGCTGCACATCCTTACCCCACTACACAGATTTTCATGCTGGTCAATGCAAATGTAATTATCTCCATTTGGTGGTTATATACATTAACATTGCATTAACATAATATAGGACAGTTGTTTACTATGACGTGGTCTTAACCCACATTTATGGCTAATTGACTGCATACAATGTATGTAATTTTGGCCGCATTGTAAACAGGGTCATAACAGAAACAGATGCACAAAATCTCCATAGACTAATATTAACTGAACACTAGGTGCGTGACAGTTAATCACCTAGACCTTAATGGACTAGATTTCCATCAACTGACCAGACGGAAACAAGCCTAGCATCTCTATATGAAATACATCTTCTGATTTTCTAAATTACACTTACGTATAACACATTGGCTACACAAGGAGATCTGGTCCATTTTTGAGTCTTGGACCTTCCTAGGTTTCTTCTTTATAACATTCAGGGAGTTTTTCCTTGCCTCTGTCACCCTAGACTTGCTCTATAAGGGCTGCGGGCCCTCTGTAGACTCGTAGTGGAAAGCTTCTCAGAAAAGTGGAGGGGGCCACCAACAAACTATACCCATCAAATCCATTTTGGATTTAATTTGTGTAAATGCACACTTTTGACTAAAAGCTAACGGCACTGCAAGTACTACTGGTGCATACCACAACTCTAGTTCCCTCCTATAAATGCCCACTGTGTGATGTCCTGTAATGGATTGGTACTCTGTTTGGGGTGTACCTTATCCCTAGTGTTCTGGGGACTAACATATTTAGTTGGAGATTCAGACACTCTCCAAATATTTAAGTCTAGGCTAAACACATTCTTATTTACTCAGGCATTTGGCTAGGTTGAGACTATGACACATGGCTCAGGTTGGCTCTTGCTTCTTGACTGTGTTAACTTCTGGTACTGTCCCTTTAGCTAAACTGTTATAGTTAGCGATGATGCACATGGCATCAGTGATTGATAATAGACTCTGTGCTCCTAACCCATAAGTAACTACATTTTCTCTTTTCTCTCCAAAGTGATGTTCTGGTACCAGTTCCAGCACCACATACTTAGACGGTTCTCCACCTCAGTATCACTCTACTGGTATTTATCAACAGAACCCAGTCCCAACAGAGTGCAGTAACTCCCTTTAACATTTATTCACTAGGAGATGATGTGCCTCCAAGGACCTCCCACTGAGGACTGATTTTAAAAATCTATATTGTTTTAAAATCTATTTTGTTACATATTGTATTACTAGCTTAATTTAAATCAATGATAATATTTATATTAAATAATAATGTTTATATTATTTACTTAATTTATTTGCTTAATTAATTTAATCTACTTTTAAGTATTTACTTAATTAACATCTAGGCCACCCATGGAGGTTGGGTCCCATTTAGAGTCTTGGTCCTCCCAAGGTTTCTTCCTTCTACATTCAGGGAGTTTTCCCTTGCCACTGTTGCCCTAGGTTTGCTCAATTTGGAATTTGCCTTTTAAGATAATACAAAAAAAGCTATGGTTTGTATACTAATAGTATTATATAGTAATACTGTATATATTTTAGAATTTATATTGTCACTCTAATAACACACTAGCCCACTGGTTCCCAACATTTTCCCCTTGTATCATCTCAAGAGTACCTAAAAGTGTTAAGCTAGACTAACATTGTGGTGACCTGAGTTCAAGCCAGGGTTCTTAAAACATAGGAAAGCACTGCCATGGGCTGGAACCCCAAACCATCATAGTGGTGGTCTAGAAAATTGCTGCTGTTTTAATATTAAATGTTGACGTAGGGGACAGACTGAAGTGGGAAACACTGGATTTACATTTTGTTCTGATTATGGATGGAGTTTAAGATGATATGACATGATTTGCATTTTCGGGACTGCACAATGTCTTATTCATACTACTGAATAGGTTTTAGACCATGGATATGTTCCTCCATTGCAAATTAGACTAAAAATTAAGATTAAAATGCTGGAAAGACTTTTTAAAAAACCATTATGTGGCTTGGCTAATGATAACAGCATACCTGTCCAGTCTCCCGTTTACCGTATTTAACCCCTCTTTCTCGCCGTCCTCCCGTATTAGTATTTTCCTGTAAACTTCTCGTATTATATTATAATTTAAAAACATTCCTGTGCCTCTCCAAACTCTCACTTACCTCGCGAGAACTGGGGTGAAATATTGTTACAGAAAATAGTAGGCCATTAAATAACAGCACTGTGTTTTT
>JAUZST010070401.1:0-21909 GCA_034779995.1 Parotocinclus haroldoi | reverse complement strand
TGAGTGAGTGAGTGAGTGAGTGAGTGAGTGAGTGAGTGAGTGAGTGAGTGAGTGAGTGAGTGAGTGAGTGAGTGTGAAAGATAGACCCTTGTAGACCCTTGATTACTCTTGCTGGCTACTACAGTGTATAAGGTAAACTTGTTAACGCAGGAATTTAATAATCTCATGGCAGCAGCTTTTTTTATTTAGACATGCAGACATGGTCAAGTCGACCTGCTGAAGTGCAAAACATGGCTAGGTTGTTGGTGCTAGATGGGCTGGTCTGAGTAGGTTTGAATCTGCTGATCTACTGGGATTTTCACACATAGCCATCTCTAGAAAAAGAGGTATTTGCATCCAGAGAACTGCCCTCACTGGATATTTCAAATGGTCGGGTCAGAATTTGCCATAAACATGTATCAACTTACCTTGTATCAACAATTAGGGCTTCTTATGGTGTAATGACATAGGATATATTTTCTTAGCACATTTGATCCCCTTAAAACCAATTGACCAACCATTGCTTAAAAACTTCAGCCTACCTAAGTATTATTTTGGACCACCATTGGAGAATGTCTTTACATGTAGACTCCAAGAGACCAGGATAGCCTGCGGTAGCCTAGCGGTTGAGGTACTGGATTCCAGAGTTCAAATCCCACCTCTGATAAGCTGCCACAGTTGGGTCAGTAAGAATAACCCACCACAGTTTGAATTGTAAGACTGTATCAATTGTAAGTCACTCTGGATAAGGGCGTCTGCTAAATGCCATAAATGTAAATGTGAAAAAAAGCCTCTCCATCTGCTCAAATGGCCTCCACAGTCACCAGATCTTGAACAAGTAAAATACCTTCACAGTTGAGCAACAGACAACTCCGTGATGCACAGATCTGGGCATTATGGACCAACATTTCTGAGAAATGTTTCTAGAACCTTGATGAACCTAACCAAGTGTCTATTCCTTGTCTATATTACTTTATACCCTGCTTGAGGGTGCTTTTTAAAAGCCACATTATAATCAGTGTGGTGAGTACATGACAATGAAGAGCGTAATCCTATTTTCCGATCGCTTAATGTCTTTATCACGCTGCAACAATAAACATGCTCCCACAGCTTCTCATCTCGTGTCTTACGCTTTGTTTATGAGCGTATATGTTTGATTTAGGACCGACAGAACGTGAAGGAAGCGTTCCAACAGCAGATGAACAAGATTTGTGTGGGAGGATGAGGAATGTGGGACAATCTGTTGGAGAATTACAGCAAAGAACATGTTGATGTGATCTGAGAGAGAGTCAGAATGGAATTTGGATCAGTGTGGATCCTCTGGAGGCTCAAAGTGCCGAGATACAAATCTAAATTGAAGTGTGAGTTACAAAGGAGAAAGGAAAAATGAACCATTCTAGAAGTCAGGAGAAATAATTAAATTAGCCAAGTGTAGAAGGACTTTTGATCTATTAGGATCTATTAAGGTCAGGGAGGTCTTCTAGTTAAAAGCGATTAGTGAAAACAGGCTAAGAGAAGAGGAATGATAGCTCCTCTTTTTACTTTGCAGGCGCAATCATAATCCTACAGGCTGACCTCCTTTTTCATGCTAGATACAGATTTTTAGAGAAAAACACTCAAACTGCTGAAATGCTGCTTGAGGTTAATCAGTTCTTGTGACTGATATTTTTAGCTTTTACATGTTTTCTCTACTCCATTCTGAGTACTGGTATCTTCTATCACAGGCTTAAATGAAGCTTTGTGTTATGCTAATCCACTCTCAGATGCGCAGTGTGTGTACATATGATTTTACAATTCCACAGTTCCTCTTAAAAACAGCACGGATTTCCCTGAATTTATGTTGCTCTAAAATCTCAGTGTACTTTTCTGCATTAATGCTGCCATCACAGAAGTGTAAACGAAATTCCTCAAGCACACTAATACAGCCCGAAACCGTGACAGACCCAGGCTTTTGGACTTACAACCTAACAACAGTCTAGATCGTCCTTTTTAACACTGCCAATGTCTTCTCAAAAAGATCTGCAATACTGATTTGTCTGACCATAATATACATTTTCACACTTTGTGTGATGGTCCATACTGGGTGCCTTAGAGCCCAGAGCGATCGACGTCGACGTTTTAAGTCTCATTTGTGAATGATGCTCATAATACAGAGGCTTCTGAGGGATCTGAGGCCACAGGTCCTGCTTTTTATGCACTGAAATTCTTCCAGATTCCTTGAATTGTTTAATGATATTAATAACTGTATTAGGATAAATGGGCAAATCCCATTTATTCATATTTTGAGGAACATTGTTTTTAAACATTTCAATAATTTTCTCACATATTTCTTGACAAACTGGAGATTCTCTGCCCATTTTGCTCCTCAAAAACACAGCCTTTTGTGGATGCTGCTTTTGTAACAAATTTTGATTTGAATCACCTGTTGACATCACGTGTT
Source organism: Parotocinclus haroldoi (assembly GCA_034779995.1). NCBI lineage: Eukaryota > Metazoa > Chordata > Actinopteri > Siluriformes > Loricariidae > Parotocinclus > Parotocinclus haroldoi. The sequence continues at coordinate 19,490 of JAUZST010070401.1, read as the reverse complement.
TGAAATCATTTCGTTTCATGCCTCATTCCTACCCCTAAAATGGATGTGTTGCAGCTGAAATGCAAAGTTCTTGGGTTCATAGTATCTGGAATGATATGAAAGTCTAATTAATTATGTTTGTTTGCTTTCTATGATTTGGGGTTGTAAGTAGATTTTAGATTAAATGTTTCAGGTAGGCAAAATGACACCTAGATTACAAATTTAGTAGGATGGAGGTATTATAGGTATTACAGACCCATCTATCTTCCTCCCTTCCAGACTTCCTTCCTACGTGTCACTGTCTTCTATTTTAGGTCACTGAGCAGAACCGAGTGCGTGACATGAAGCTTTTCACCATATGTCTCCTGCTGCAAGCGTTTGAGTGACACTCAGATTTAGCTGTCCATCCCATAGAAGAATCTTTCTGTCTACACACACAATCACAACCGATTCACAACCTTGACGCTTCTTCGTATTCAATGCCCGTAACAAATCCACTTTATCGGCATAAAACCAAGGGCATTTCTTTGGGGATTTTGCTGTGGCAAAAACAAACCAAATCGGATCCATCAGTTATTCTTCAACATTGTCTTGCATGAACGGAACAACCAGTGACCAAACATAATCCCTCTTCAGTGTTCCCTTCAAAATCACACCTCAAAACAGCCCTCGCAGTAAATGAGTGACGGCCCAGTTCCTTTTCCACATGTCCCTCGGCCTAGATACTGCTATGGAATGACTCCAATGACTTGTGGATGACAACAGTTGCAACAAATTTGTCCCTTAATGCATATGCTATTGCCAGAACTGAGCCATAAGCACCTAAAACGGAGACAAAAACTCTCCAGTATTGGGGAGAGTCATTCAACAAGCTGTACAAGCAAGCAGAATGTCCTAATTGATGTGGCTGAGTTTTGCTTGTCCTCAACCTTATTACAGACCTTGAGGCAACCATAGGCTCTGGAAATGTTTCCTTAAACATATACCCCGAGGATAGCTAACCTCATTTTATATATGGTGTATTTATTTGAATTTGAATTATTCCTTAAAACGAATAACTTTATTTATCATCATCATTCTATCATTCTATCATATTCACCTTTCCCCTTCATTGGATGTTTCTTTAATATACCTGAATGATTCAAAATTGAGCATTATGTTCACTGTAGCTATTTTTAGTTATCATTATTTGAGTAACTAGCCTGGTTAGACTAAAGCACCTATTATATTGTTATAGCCCCATAAATAACCCCAACAATGGATAACCACAGACCTGGATGTGCAATGAACTAGCCCATTTGCCCATTTTATGTGGTTTCCACAGCTGTAGACAACATTTATGAATTACACTGGAGAAACACAGGTAAAAGAAATATAATATAAGTAGTGTAGTTGCTAAACATGCATTGAATCAATATAGACGAATTAAGAAAAACTTGTGTCTAGAGAAAGAAGCACATTGTATTTCAACATAAGAACCATATCTCATCTGTCAAACATGATGGTGGCAGTAAAAAGCTTTGGGCATGTTTTGCTGCATCTGGGACAGGACGGCTTGCCATAATTTATTAAAATAAAAGCTATGAATTATACTCACAAACTCTAAATGAGAACTGCTGACTCTAAACAACAACTGGCAGCAACAGTATGTGACCACTCACTCTAATGCCTATGGTCATTGTGGAAGCTCATCACAAAACATACAAGATCTGACACAGAATGAACCTGGGGACAAGGGCGATGACGCTGATGCGACACAGTTGTGCTTCTGAGGAGAAAGCTACAGATCTGTCAGAACTAAATACATTTAGGCAAGTCTTCTGAATGTTTTAGTGGTATGATTTAGGCAGGGTTGTAGCAGGATTCAGGCCATGAGCCGTGAAGAACGTCAGTGTGATGAGGGATGGAACAACTTAGTCATCAGTCTGCCGCAGATCATCCTTCAAGATCTGAGCTTATGTAACATAAAGCTTGACTGGCTCACTGAATTGTCCCTATTAGTTTTAGATGACCTTTAGATAATCAGCACTTCTCCAGATGGAAATACTTTCAGTTTAACTTTCTTAGCCCACTTTTTATGTACAGAGGCATGATACACATGGTGTAATCTTTATTGTTTTGTTGATAATGTAGCTAGTTCTAAAAGTTAAGATACATATTGAAAATAAATATACATTCTCCCTCTTTTCCTTACTCTCCAAGCAAATGGAGGACCATGTATAGAAACGGCATTTTACGATCCACATCCATTTTCATTTACCTTATACTGATTAAATACAGCCTCAGATTTAACAGCTCTGGAAAAATCTAAGTGAGCGCCTCAAATTTTCATTTAGCATTTGTACAAACAGTAGTATGCAAAGATTCTTAATTAAATTAAAAATTAGTTTTAGGGGTTACTGCACTTTGTAGTCCATCTGTTTCTCTACATTATTTGTTCGTTCAAATCCTTCCTCTGTGCCTACAATATACTGGTGGCTGGACATTTTTGGCTGGTGGATTATTTTCAGTCCAGCAATGACCCTGGGGTGGTTTTAAACTCCACCAGCGCTCCAGCAGTGTCTGATTCATTCATACCAGCACGACACCCACAAACACAGTAACACACCACCACATCAGTAAAAATGATCCACCACCCAAATAAGACCTGATTTGTGGCCATGTGGGGGTCCTGACCATTAAAGAATAATAAAAATAAGTATATGGAGAAACAGATGGACCACATTGTAGAAATAAAAAAGGTGACCAATACAATTGGATTAAAGAATAAGCAGAATAGAAATTAAAAAATATAGAACACCTAGGACATTTGTACAGTTATACAATGTACATAACATCAGTTCCATTCCAGTAGATGATTAATTCCAGCAGACACACCCCATTTTAGTTAATGAACTCTTGAGTGTGATCGCCTGAACTGTATTGTTTGTTAAAGAAAAGTATAAGTCACATGAAAGCAATGTGATGTGATTAAAATATTTAATTCCTAAGTGTAAACAGCAGCATTCAGTAAAATTAATGTTAACGTTTTCTTTGAATTATTGTTAGTATTATTCATTGAAGTCTGAAAACTCGTCTTTTATTTTGTGCAGTTCTTATTTATAGCAAATAAATCCTCTTGCCATTGCTGCGAAGAAAATGTTCAAATATGTTCAATTTCACTCAAGCATACAGTACCTGTATATACACCTCACAAAAATATGGGGATGTTTTGAAATGAATATGAAGCTTTTAAAAAAGAAACATTTGATTTCATTTCATTAAACAAGTTAATTAGAAAAGCAAATGAAAAGTCCATGAAAGTTGTTTGATTACGCAAATGAGATTCAAACTCAATCATGGCGATCGAGTAACAAGTGATATATCCAGAGGGGTGAACAGAAGCGTGTTAAACTGGACGAGTGTGCCCCCACATTGACTGTTCAGTAGAGTGTATGTTCACCCAAGACTGCCAAAACACACTGACAGTGATGGGGCATGGACAGGATCAGATTATCCAGCAGTTCCTATGGGATCATGTTTGTATTCATTTTGAGCTATTTTTGTGAGCAGTGTAGAAAAACTAAAGAAACTGATCATATTGGTGTGGTCTCTTTATTTCTGCAGAGCTGTAGAGCCGAAATTAATTAATACAATACCTCACAGGTTGGACTTATCATGCATAAAGTAAATCGTAAGGTCAGAGTGTCAGTAAATGTAAGTGAAAATACCCACAGGATTAGGCCTGGCAACCTCGACTCAAGATTCGCAATGAAAACATGACAGGCAGGTTAAGCTTGATCAAACAAATTTCCCCTTGTGGGACAATAAAAGGCTATCTTATCTTATCGTATCAGTCCCATGTAAAAGCATCCACCTCTTGCTGCCGTCGTTTCATGATCACCTCCAGCTCGGAGTTCCCACAGGTCCTCTAAAGAGAAGAGAAGAGCTGCACTTATGAATACGTCTCTGTACCTGTAACAGTAGAACCAATGGCCTTGGTTTAAAAGTCTGACCTCTAGCTGGGCTTTCTGCACACAGATCTGGCTGTAGACCCGGGAACCCTCATCTCCACACACTGCCCTAAGTTCATCCTTACTTAGAGAGAAGAGCTGAGCTCCAGTCAGTATGCCCAGACAGTCCACAACCCTGGTGCAGCACAGTAAAAAAAAAAAGAAACAGTCTAATGTCTGGGGGTGTGTTTACTGTTGTCTGTAGATTGGCAGTAAAATACCAGTTTGTATGTATGTGTATGAGTTATATATAAATATATGTTATATAAATGAAAGTACATTCTTGCTTTTTAGGCCTGTGTTCCACAAAGGATTTGGACGGGGCTGGGGGCAGTTTATGGCTAGTAAGGGTTATTACATTAATAATGGGGTGATTTCAAACAGGTGACTCTAATCATGATTTGACGAAAGGAGCATCCATGAAGTCTTTGAGGAGCAAAGATAAGCAGATGATCACCAGTCTGTGAATAAATTCGTGAGAATGGAAATGATTGAAATGTTTAAAAACAATGTTCTTCTACAAAGCTGGAATAGATTTGTTCCACGATCACAAAACCAAGACCCAGTACTTAGAATAAAAGTAGGTGAATTGTCCAAAGAACCTGACATTCCACAACATTAAACAAAACACAAAGTTAACTGTAAAGTAGTACTCACGGTCTGGAGAAGCTCTTGAGGTTCAGCCAGGTACGAACCTCAAACGGTTGTGATTCCGAGGTGATGGGTATGGTCCTGGTGGAATGCTCCACCCTGAAGTTTCGTGCAGGAGGTTGGATTTTACTGTCAGTGATCCTCTTTAAGAGTTCATTATTTACCTCCTTCTGCTGTGTTCGGTCTAAAGAAGGACAACCAACACTTACAACAAGACTAATGCACTGTCAGTAATGATACAAATATATCGTAAATGGTAGCTTTTGTTTAGCTTTTGTTTATATTTCTGGTTTATTAAACATTGCTATAAGAATCAGTGGCCATTTCAGCAAAACACACAATCTGAATATCTGGGGCTGTATCAAGCGGTTTATATAGCTACATTTATTTAGAGATTTCAAAATGGAATGTGAAACAATAAACAAAATAAGCATCTGATTGTATTTGATTAAACAAGATCAGGAGAAAAGCAAATGAAAAGTTAAACAAAGTTGTTTGATTATGCAAATGAGATAAGTTATGGTGATTGAGTAACAGGTGATATATTCATGGAGATAAAAGAAGCATGTCAAACTGGACATGTCAACCTGAGTGCCCCCACATTAGCTGTTCAGAAGGGTGTGTGGTCACCCAAGACTGCCAAAACACACTGACGGGAGCATGGAGCATGGATCAGATTCTCTGGCATTTCTTGTGAGATCCACTGGCCATCTTTGCTCCTCTAAAGCTCAGTCATTTGTGGATACTCATTTTAACCAAAATCATGATTACAATTTCCTTACGCCGTTATCCAGAGCGATGTACAATTCCACAGTCTTACAATCCAAGCAATTGTGGGTTAAGGGTCTTGCTCAGGGACCCAACTGTGGCAGAGGTGGGATCTGAACCCTGAACCTTCTGGTCCATAGTCTAGTACCTTATCCGCTAGCCACCAGAGCCCCACATCTGCTGTTTGAAATATTTGATATGAGAAGTGATATGAGATGTAGTGGTTTTTTGGTAGGACCCAAGTATGCAGGATAGACGTATCCCACGACGTATATTAATAATAATATACAACAACTATAATATAGAACAACTGAAAAGGGATTAAGAGCGGAGCGTAAGACTCCTGAACACAAAAAAAACAAAAGGATGAAGGGGTGCGCCGATTGTGTTGCGTCCCGACTGGGAGCAACAAACGAACTGTTCGCGAGAGGGCGCCATAGCGCCAACGGGGCAAGCGTGCAGAGAGCACGACTTGGGACGTCTCCCAAGTGACGAGGCCCAGAGGTAGTCCGAATGCCAGAGGGCGGACTACAAATGTGCATGTAGCGTGAAAAAGCCATGCCAGGGCGCGTATAACTCAATCGCGCACCTGGTTGGTCACTCTAGCTGGGGCACGTCTCATTTCGAGAGGGCAGCAGACTAGTGGGAGGTTCAAAAGAGCGCAGAAGGCGCCAAAGCACCAGTGGGTGAGCATAAGCTCGGGTGCACATGAGGTGCGAAGAAGCCAAGCTGGGGCGCGTCCCATTGAGGACGAGCAGCCGGCTGGAGTGGGGCTCGTTGAGTACCGACGATGGAGGAACACGAGTACATTTTACATTTACATTTTATGTCATTTAGCAGACGCTCTTATCCAGAGCGACTTCAAGTAATTGTGGGTTACGGGCCTTGCTCAGGGACGGGCCTTGTGGCAGCAGTGGGTTTTGAACCCAGGACCTTCTGGTCCATAGTCCAGTACCTTAACCACTAGGCCACCACAGTCAGTGATGTACAGGACGGGAAACCCTCAAAGTGCCCCTAACATAGTAAAATACCTCGGGGATTCCCCCCATACACGCCCTTCGGCACTGTCAACCCCCGGAACGTTGATCTAGACCCAAACAGCGCTAAAACCCACACCTACATAGCACGAGAAGCAGCTGTTCAGAATCAGGTCGCAATCAGGATATTGGATATAAGCCGCCTCACCGATAGTTCTGTATTGGCTACCTGCGAGGACGGCCGAACGCTCCGGGGCAAAGGTAGGAACCCTAACATATCATTTAGTTTTTTTTATGTTTTTTACTAGCCCTGAATTGCCACTTTCCTAACTTTGGAATTTGTTTTGCAATGAAATAAAAAGTGTCTCAGTGTATCAGTCATCTGCTTTTCCTGATGAAAATCACAGTGACCTAGTTAGGGTCGTGAGAGAGCCCCAGGATGATCCCACAGTTCTTTGGGTAAAGGGTAAACGTGTTAATGATTCTTCAATAATTAAATATTATCTGGCCAATATTTCAGAGAGTAGCTGTAAGGTCTAGGTTAGAGTTCTGGTCCATGAACTGCATTGCTAAATAGAAAAACAGTGAGCGCTTGGGACGTAATCTCCATCCTCATGCATTTCTCTGCCTGACTCACTTCTATCTCACAGCCACTACACAGCACAAAAGATGAGAGGAGCTACGTACTGTCTTTGTCTCTCGAGGATTTATTCGTCTCCACTTTCTCTGCGTGATTCAGTGAGGATGCTGGAGAAGAAGCTTTGTAAGGATTTGTTACCTGCAAAGAGAAATGAGCATGACTGAGTGCGTTAGTTAGAAAACGAAATAAGAGAGTTTTGAAACCGTACAGGTGTGACTGTGTTTGGAAATCGTTAATAATGAAGGTTAAGGCCAGGCGATTCACCTGGTTATTAAAGAAGGAAGCACGGCTGTGCTGTGTTTCCCCTGCTTTTATGTCCTCCAACACGTTGCAGGGAACGTAGCCCATCTGGGAACTGCGGTTCCTCAGGAGCCACCACTGCTTCTCACTGTCTAGCACCTGAAAGCGTGAAGACTGCATGTGTGAAGAATGCAAATACATAGTAAGTTAATTCAAATGTACATAAGTGCGAGGCTACAGACTCAGACGTACCTCCAAAAGCTCACCCTTTTGAACGCTCAGCTCGTTGGCATTGCGAGCTACAAAGTCATAGCGGATCCTCACGCATCTGGATTCACCTCTGTTTGATCTGTGTTGGAAAGGTCCAACAAATCCATCATAAGTTAAATGTATCATGAACTGAGCAGTTTATTGTATATCTGCAACCCTCAAAGTGATCCAGAGGATTCAGTTGCTGGTTTGCTTGGCTGTAATCATCAACCTTCTTAGGACCCATAAAGACTTATTTGAATTAAGAATACAGTACTGTATGTGTAAAAAAAAAAGAAAAACACAAGAAACACGTATTCAGTGAGAGCTATTGCGAATCTGAATCATGCTACAGCTGAAACGAGTCACACAACTTGACTTATCGTGCGTTGACCATCGAAAAAACGACAAGAACTGAGACAAATATTTCTAGCCAAAATGTATCAAGACTTTGCATCTTGAGAAGTTTCAAGGTGGTCAAAAGCCAGTATCTTCAGATATGCATGAACCTAGTCCCACCATGCCCGGGCCACACCAGGGTGCAATAACTAATCAGAAGACCATGTGCTTTCAATGACTTACCGCTGAGGACTCGTTCATTTTTTTTACTTATTTTTACTATTACTACAACCTAATTATTACAATTATTATCTAGGCCACCCAAGGAGGATGGGTCCCCTTTTGAGTCTTGGTTCTCTCAAGGTTTCTTCCTTCTATATTCAGAGAGTTAAATCTCTCACCCAATATATAAATCAATTTGATTTGACTTGACCTGAATTTATAAAGCTTAGAGACACAGAACAGTGCAAGTCAACATAATGTCCTTCATTTACACAATACACCAATCCAATCTAGACACTACCTTTTCTCTAGACTCTATAATAGCCGGGACTAGCATCATGTTTCCCACAGCAGCAGAGCTGAGTATTTATGCTGCAGCTGAACGACTTCCAGTGTACGAACCTGTAACTCTGTCTTCCTCCCATCACAATTCTCAACCATAAGTCATCTCAAAATAACATGATTTTATTATATTAATAAGAAGAAGAATAAGAAGAAGAAAAATATTTAAGCATACTTTGACATTTTGTCAACAGCTTAGTTGAGAATGTTGTTCTACAAAGATAACGAATCAAAACGAATCAAATTATACCATGATGAGAAAAGATGCATATAAATTCATTTCTTTATGTAAAAGGCTGTAAACGCTTCTGGTTTTGACCTGTAGATTGATAACCGCATGACCAGACCTGCTTGCTAGGTGCATATAAACGAACCCGTATTAAAACTAATTAGCTTATTAGACTGCTCACTTTAAAATGAAATATCCTCTTATTTTAGTGAGCCGTGTATATTCGTAGGACGTGTCTCATAGCAAGCAGGAATAAGAAGCAGTTAGGGCATCAGACTAACTTTAAATATGGAAATCAGTGAATCTGTGTGAATCTGTGCATGTGACACAAATGTCATGAGCATTACACAAAGCTACTGCGTATATGGTGTTAAGAAAGAAGCTTTAGTCTGGTCTGCTGTTCTGACGGCATGTAGCAAAAGGATTCATGGTTAGATCAGCTGTTGGAACTAGAATCCATTCATTATGTCGAGCAAAACACAAAATACCTACTATGAAGCATGGAGGTGACAGTATTATGTTGTGGGTGTGTTTTCCTTGAGCTGAAACTAAGCAGGTGCTCAGGAATGTAGGATGAAGGAGTGTAGGTAGGCTATGAACTAAGATCCTCTCAAGCGCTCTGCAATGTGTGACGTAGAGTGTCGTACTGGGAGTGATGAATGCTGGGAAGTGTAGTGTGCACGCCATGCTATAGTGTATACAGTATATAATAAACTCACTGGTTTGTTAAATTCAACTTACAATGGATTCGCAAGTATGTATGCCCATTGAAAATTGGAGACTACTTGTGTTTTCACTCTGTACAGTGTGAGACAACAAAGACTATTGCATCGTTTAGATTTAATTAGTTTAGTGGTAGGATTTTGTGTTAACAAGAAAAAAATCAAGATGTGTTACTGTAGGTGTGTGTCGACATGCGCTTGTGTTTGTTCACATGTGTGTTTTACGTCAGTTAGGCCCATGACGTAGCTATCATATGGAAATTACTCCTGGACAAGCAATGTGTACATTTTTACCAGATCAAGTGCTTGCAATAGAATTACTGTATAGAAACTTTAAACTATGTGTTGCTCACAAAACAAAATGAGTGAATGTGCGTATTTAGTAGTAGTGTTAGAATGGAAACCTGAGACATTTGATCCTAATGAATCATGCGCTTGCTCAGTTTCTATGTACTGCATCATAAACCAGCCACGTAATGCAGAAAAGCGTCGAGTAACGCTGCACGAGAGACAAAGCTAAAAGCGTTAGAAGAAGCTACTTACGACTGGAGCATGCTTTGTGAGAAGAAATATGAGTGTTTGCTTTGCTGTGAGCCGCTGCAGCCTCTTTCTGTGTGGAAGGAGATTAAGAAGTGGATGCGCTGCAGCTGCACATGCACCAAGTATCATGAATAATTCACAGCCTGTGTAAAGCGTGAAGAACTTTAAACTCCACACGCTGGTTCACATGCATCATTAATGTGAGCGCCTCCTCCTATCTGATCCGTCTAGCAATCGAGGAAGAGGAGCACGGGCTCCGGTGTCCAGCCTGTGCCAGTCCTCTGTTTCTCTTCTCATAAATAAATCAGGTCCATGAACACATGAATCAGCTCAACTGTCCAATGCAGTCAGATTTGTTTTCATCTGCCGTGGCAGATTTCTATATCTGCTTCAGGTGCTGCTTCAGAGGCGCTTCAGTGGATTTATTTGTGGACCTCTAATTAATGTGTCTTGGCAGGTTGGAGCTTTATTTACTGAAAGATCTTCCGAGAGCAGTATTCCACGCGATTGGTTCTGAGGTAACTCAGTGGTGGTGTTACACAGTTACAATAACTGTTAAAAGTATCGAATAATGTTGAATTAATGACGATAATAATAATTATAATAAATTTAATTTGTAATGCACTTTACATTTCAAAGAAATCTCAAAGTGCTAATTGAAAGCTCCATACACAAGCGTTGATTGAACGGGTTGTGCTAAAGTGTTGGCATGAACGCTCGCTGGCCACTTCATACGCCTTATTAACTGCTTGCTAACACAAATATCAATATAATCAACCAATCACATGGTTTACATGCATTTACGTATGCATACGTGGTCAAGATGAGCTGCTGAAGACCATCGGAATGGGGAAGTGAATGATTTAAGTGACTTTGAACATGGCATGGTTGAAAGTAGGATATTCATACGAAGCCATATCAGAAGGTTATGGTCTTAAAACCAGAAAATATTTTGTCAGAGGTCAGAGCAGAATGGCCAGGCTGCTTCAAGAAAGGCAACAGTAACCCGAATAACCAAATAAGGTATCTCTGAATGCACAACATCTTAAAAGCAGATGGAGATCACACTGGGTGCCACACCTGTCAGATACGGACAGGCAACAAAGGCTACAAGCACAATTCAAAAATAGCAGGTCAGAAAACCTTGACTGGTCTGATGAGTCTCATGATGTCTGCCTTGACATTCAGATGGTAGGACCAGAATTTGGAATGAACAGCATCAAAGCATGGATCCATCCAGCCTTGTATCGACAGTACACATAATGAGGAATGTTTTCAGCATTTTAACAAACACTATTTTAAAGGCAAAATGGCTCCCAGCTTAAATATATTTATAGCATTTCCAGATTCTCTTGCCCAGAAGGACTTTTAACTGATACAAACAAGGTACAAGCCAAGCAACTGACGGTTAACCCTCTGATGCCCAAGGGAAATATTTGTTCCATACTTGAAAGGGTTAAGAAAGAAACACTTACGGATTTTTTTTTTTCCTGTAACACTTCACTTTAACCCTTTCAGTCGTATTCGGCGGCCATTTAAAAGTGCGTCATGTGTATTTAAAAGTAAACCCCGAAAGGGTTAAGGGTCTTTCTATTGGGTGTAACAATTGCAACTTGGCAGTCCTGAAAATAGAAACCTAGATTTACCTGCTACAGCTGCTCTATAAGTTGTAAGCTGTTTTGTAAGTGCTATCAATGTAAAGTGAAAACATCTGGGAGCATCAACAGTTCCAACAGTAACACACGCAATCTCTGCTCTTTAGTATTTACTTACTTTACTTACTTTAGTAATTACTGTGTTTACTAGCAAGAAATGCTCATCTGGAGCTGTGTGAACTGGATTTCCATAACCAAGCAACTCGCACAAGTTTAAGCATCAGCTGTTTTGTAACCATTTTGTAATCAGTTTTTTTTCTGTTTTGTATGTTAATGTTGTTGTATATTCACCCCAAAGGTGTTGAATGGGGTTAAACGCGGGGCTCTATAAAGGTTCCTCCACCCCAATAATATTTCCACAGTTAAAATAGTTTCTCAATGCCTTCCATATTGATACAGAAACCTCCCCCGGGTGTTTCCACAAAGTTGGAAGCACACAATTCTCTAGAATGTTATTACTTGCTGTAGAATTAATATTCACTGTAACTGCAAGGGGCATGCCTCTCACGGGAGTCATAAATGCTACACTGAATAATGAATGCCAAACTTTGGCAACCGGCAAACATAGATTTGTCAGTTAGACAGATACAGTTTAAGAACTAACTTCCCGACTGCTCCAGAGCCCAATAGTGCAACTCCGTCAAGGTACCTGATACATTATATTGCAAAGTGTAATCTAACCAAATTATTTAGAAACTAGGTTTTACTGAAATTATGCCGTTCTTTGGGATTTATTTGACTCATTTTTAGTGATGTATCAGCAAATTCATGCATACAAAGCATAGAAACTAGTTTTGTCAAATTACAGTTTCATGAGTCATTTTATATGCAATGCATTACACAAGTGAAATACAATTATATATTGAAAAAAAGGATTTGGTAATCATTTCCTCCACAAGGCTTTGTTTTTGCCCAGAATTGACTGTTATAACAATTCTCAAGTTGCTATTTAAGTTTAAGTTCAAGTTGGTATTTAAAAAAGCATAAAGCGCTTCCACCACTTATGCAGGCACTGTGAGCCGCAGACATCAAACAAATCAACAATGTTGTTAACCCATCACCTTCAATGTACAACAATCAGAACCTTATTTTAAGGCATGAAGCAAAACAATAAATAAGAATTATTGTGCTTCTAAGCCCGATTTTTCTTCATTAAGGTTCTCCTATGCATATTGATTTTAGTTCAACCACAGACTTAAAACCCTAGCTGTTTCTTTTGTTTGACTCAGAATATAAAATGCATGAAAATAGATAAGGAAATCAAAGGAGAATTCATTCATTTGGTTATATTTTACCTCATTATTAAATCATATTTATTAACTGGAAAGAATAAGCTATAAATCTATTTTGTTTTTTAACTAACTTTGAAAAGCCATTGAAATTTCTAAACATTACATCAAGGAATTTTGTTCTAGAACCAAAACTTTCACTAGCAAAATGTACCTGTCCTGTTGCAATGGGACATGATGGGTCCAAAGTTCATTACCAAAGGATATAGCTCCAGCTGAAAAGATATGTTTTCTATTAAAATTCATCCAATAGTCTAAAAAATGTTATGTTCTTGAACCAAAGATGTCCACAATATCGGTTCTACCACAGATACGTAGCACTGACTAACTTAGTATACACTACTTTATTACTATTACACTAGAATACACATGTATTATATATTATAATCTGGTAAATCCTGTAAATGCTGTAAGATATTAGTAGATTACAGAAGAAACTGATCTGGTTTCAATAGCAATACTACCACTAACAGCCCAAAATAATTTAGCTCTAGCACCAAAAAGTTCCAGCTCCATTACCAAAACTACCAAATTCAATTATTCATTTTACAAAGCGTCCAAGAAAAAATTGAAATGCTACCAAATATTATCATTGCCATTTTAAATGATTTTGTTTCTTGGAGAGAAAAAAAAACGTTACAGAGATTAACATTCCAGTTCACTTGAAATAAGTTCCAGTTGGGTACAAAGATATGAGTAGCAGAATCCAAAGGTAGCAAAGACCCAACTTTCAATTTTCCATTTCAAAACTACCAGTTACAGTCCAGTAAAATTACTCTGATTTAAATTAAGCAGGTAAGAAAATTTGAGGCATCACAGTGGGTAGCACTACTGAAACACAGCAAGAAGATTCTGGGTTTAATCCCGGGTAAAGTCTGTGTCTGGGTGCTCTCTGTGTGGGACGTCCTCCTGTGTTCACGTCGGTTTACTCTGAACACTCTGCATTCCTCCCACAGTCCAAAGGCATAATTTTGGTTAATTTATTACACTAAAGTTGCCCTAGTGTGCCCTACAATGGGGACTGTGGGAGCCTAGTGGATAAGGTACTGGACTCTGGGCCAGAAGGTCCAGGTTTCAAATCCCACCTCTGCCAAGCTGCCACAGTTGTGTCACTGAGCAAGGCCCTTATCCCACCGTTGCTTGGACTGTAAGACTGTATGAATGGTAAGTCGCTCTGGATAAGGGCGTCTGCTAAATGCTGTAAATGTAAATGTACAATGGATTGGTGGCCTGTCTAGGGTAGTTCCTGCATTGTTCCTTGTGCTGCTGGCTAAGCACCAGTTCCCCCGTGACCCTGTTAAGGATTAAGCAGATAAGAAAGTGAATGAATGAATGTAGGAATGAATGTGAATTGAATGAACCTACTGAAACATGGTGGTTGATTGAATTCTATAACATACAGTAATTTGTTTCAAACAACATTATAGTTCTTCAGAGCTAAGTTTTCCCCCACATGGTTACAAGCAGAAATGTCAGTGAATGAAATAATGCTCATTAATTATGCAGCACTTGTTTAAAAATAAGCTTCAGCCTCAATTATTCTGCTGGAGTTTCACTCTAACCATTACCTACTGAAGGGAAAAAATGCTCCATGCCTGTAGAAAATGTGTTCTAATTACCTTTTTTTAAATTATGGTTACAATTAGCGTGCTTCAATTTTTCCAAATTTTATACACTGTAACATCTGTTGTTTCTGTGTTTGGCTCCTCAACTATGGAACCCGACCCATGAAGCTCAACTAAACAAACAAAGGGTATCCACATAGCTTCGGCAATGCAACATCACTAAGTTAATTAACAGTACAACACAGGGCAGTGACATCACCTGTATCATTAACTTGAGAGGACAGGAGGGAAAAATTTAATCTCAGAGCATATTATAATTGCATAATGTGATAAATCTGGTCCTACAAGTAGTTCTAGCCTCTGGTTACACTAGGTTTCCATTCATCATATCATAACGAATACAGGCTAACAACATGACCTTTGGAAAGCATGGAAAGCAGGGTCTTATTTTAAGTTACCAAACACCGGTAGTGATTAATGCTGTGAGTATTGTATAGAAGATAGGAAATGTAAGATCTGTAAAGCCAAATGCAAGCCCTCATCAAATATTCATCACAAATCCAAGTGGGGTTTGAAATCTGGTCGGGAGGAACTCGATTGTAAGGCTTTACTTCTGGATTACATGAAAACATGATATGCTAACACACTTTACCCACAGTACACAGACAAGGATCTTAATCTTCAAACAATAAGGTCATGTGAGTATTTGCATACTCTGCATACATATTCTGCATTTCCATGTTGAATACTTTAGATTGTTCCATGGGTTCATTCTAAATGTTCTTGCTGGACAGTGTCTCAGTGTACCCAATAAGGTGCTGTTCTCGGTAGTTTGAGAAACTGGTAGCCAGGGGTAGACATCCTGGCATACACCAACCCCCACTAATACATAATAAAGCATTGAAATAAGCAACATAAAGACACACTGGGAAATATAGGGGCAATACTGTATAGAGTCTGTGAAAAAAAAACAGACTCTAGTGGACCTAGTTGATGGGAGTGTTCGTCGAACCGTATGACTGTTGTGCCGCATGACCCTTCTTTACTTTGGACCTGCATGGGTAATTTAGCATAACAAATCAGAGTACTGCATTTATGTATTAGACTGGTGGGTTGGTTTTCTTGCACATTTACTGTGTTAAGCTTTTAATAAATAAAAATCTTTTTTTTAACTTAGTAAGAAAACTGTTGGACACTAAGCTCGCTGTCAAACAATGTGGTTTTAAAAAGGTTGTAATAGTTGATAATGCATGAAAAACCCTCAACTATACTCCCAGCCACGTTAAAAGGCAAAGAAGATTCATTGAATGGTTTTCAACTGTAAAAATAAGCATAAATAACAGTTCGTACCTTATTTTCTGTTTTACTATCCTGCCACTAAACAAACAAAAATGAATTCAATGGATTTTTCTATCAGCTGTAATGTGTTTGGAGAGCACAAATCTATAGAGGACTAAGAGGCAGTGGAGTTGCACTGGAAAATCTGATAGAAGGATTTAACAGAGGAAGGATCAATAGCACAAAAAAAACAACGCCTAAAAGTTCAACAAACGGGGAACTAGAAAATAAACTCAGTCATGACAACTAAAAAGAAGAGCAGTAATCCCAATATGTTAGTGTTATAATGATAGGATACTATATTATTAATATTATTATTAAAGAAACCTCACAGCTCCAGAAATCTCTGGATCAATCCCAGTGTCAATTTCACATGTAAAGGAGTTTGCATGTTCTCCGTATGTCTGCATGAGTTTCCTCCATGTACTCAAGCTAACTCCCACATTTCAAAGAAATGCATAGGGTAGGTACTTGGTCTTGGATTCTAATGCTCATAAGGCTAATGCTAACAGACACAGACACAAAATGCTACTATATAAAAACAATGTTAATATGAGGGTGCCCACAGACAGTAGGTGCTAACAATACAAGAAAAGGTACTAACAAAATAAAACAATATGCTATGCAAACAAATAAGCTTATAAAACAGGAAGTGCTGTACAAATAAAACGTGCTAACATGAAATAAGGTCAACACCGGACACGCTGAAACAGAGAACACAAGAAGGCACAAAGATAAAGAACAGGAATGGGAACAACAAAGCAAAAGTATGGAGAACCAGGGAGATATCAAGCAGGAGAAATAGTGTGGGTAATGAAATGCCAGACAAGGGAGTGACAGGAATTAAGGGTATTTATAAAAACATGAAGCCGTTGGCAACAGCTTTACCTTCTGAGGAAAGAGGAAAGGGTTACAGACAGTGCAGGATGATGCAACCTCTCTGGCCTACCTCATGGTGACAGCATGACAATAAAATAACAATAACTATTATTATTATTTATTTTCTAGTTCTATTTAGCACACAGGTTGTTGCTAAACTACGGTACTTCTCAAGGCTAATAATACACAAACCAGATCTTAGCATCTATAAAACAATGCAATATTTTTTTTTATAAATGTTGCTGAAAGCGTGCATCAAAGGAGAGGTTTTAACCATTGTGGCAGATGTATTGGATGTCAAGGAAAATGGATTTAGGGTTAGAACAGATGTAACCAAACGTGGGTTCAGTTAGTAGTAGCTCATGTTTATCGAGTAAAAGTAAATTAAACAATATCCAATCCTTTATTTCCTTTTCACTTTCCTCAGTATTGCAGGTGGCAAGACCCCATTTGGTTTGACTGATATATAGAAACAAAAGAATTTTATATATGTATGTATATATATATATATATATATATCCTTATTTATTTTTGCATATGTTACAATCCAAGTCACCATGGGTCCTTAGAAGGTTAGTGATAACAGTCAACCAAAAAGAACCATGATAGTCCTTGTAAAAGAGATAACATCAAAAAAATATTAATATATTTTAATCTAGATCACCTAATTATTCTAAGTATGTGATTATACTCCATTAATGCATATAATACCTTATACAGAGTGGATTTTCTTGGGGTCTGGAACCGATTATTTCAATTTACATTATTCCTTGGGAAATGTGAAATGTACTGTACTATGTTTCATGATCTCTGTTCCTATTACTTTTAGATCAAATCCTTAAGGGGTTTTGGTACGTTAGTGTTCTAAACAGACCATTTGTTAGTCTTTATATATGAGGGAGAAAAGAGAGAGGGGTTAGGGAAAATTCTGTGCTTGTGGATCAAGACTTACGCTAATGTGTAGAGATGAGATAGTAGAGCTTTCTCACGTTATCTGCAACTGGACTCTGCAGCCATTTTCTCATTTCACAACTTACCAGTCACCTTGGCTTCATTCCAGAGCTTCTAGGGAAACAGCATGAGCTGGCAAGAGATGTGAGAATGAAGAAAATAAAGACAAAGATCATCCTGTGCGTGTGCCACCTTTAATATTTGATGATGCTGTGATAACCGAATGGGGATTACGTGATTATATCTAATGTGCAATGCACAATATTCAACACAAACGCAAGGATTTGTGTTGAACAGGAATAACATTAACTATATGACGGTGGACTTATGGGACACCTTGTAGAGATTGGGGAGCTTCTAACTAAAACTGCGTTGCAAATTGCATTTGGTCGATGCAGTGTGATTTATTACGTGTGGACATCTATTAGAGAATGGATTCGTGTGCTGTGGGCTAAAATGGTGCAGAACGTCATGTTCCACTGTATCATTGTCTGGTGTGAGAACTGCACTTTCTTGATCCTGCGAGATCCTCAAGTGGATAGTAAGAAGAGCTGAAAACATCATGTCTCTCCTCTCAATCGAAGATAGCATCAAGAGACAGTGCATCTCAAAAGCCACTAGAATTTTGGATGACCAGTAACGCCCTACTCGCCACCCTGTCATCTGACAGTACATACTAGCATGCTCAGGCCACCAATTCAAAATGCCCTAACCCTAACCCTAACCCTCTCCATGGGTTTACTCCAGCTACCCTGGTTTCCTCCCATATTCTGAAAACATGTTATTTTAATTGGTTGCTCTAAACACTCTTGGTTATAGAGGAATGACTTTTTGTCCCCAGTGTGTATTTGTATTTTCTAAATTTTGAGACTGTGAAGGAACGTTTATGGTAAACAAAAAGTGTTAAACAAACAACAGTACGTTTTGTACTTTAGATTCTTGATGACAACTTTGCGCACACACACTTGGCATTCTCTTAATCAGCTTCATGTGCTAGGTACCCGGAATGGTTTTTAATAAACAGGTGTGCCTTGTCATGAGGTAATTTGAGAAATTTCTTGTCTTTTTGATGTGTTTAAGACCGTCACTTAAGTAGACTGACAATGAAGAAATACAAACTATAATGGAAAGTGCAAACCGCAGTTTATAGAATCTCGTATAGCGGCAGGACAGGCGTCCCTTTGTAAATGCGCCAAATAGAAGTAAATGTAAAAAAAGAGAAACAGGAGCATACATTCAAGAGTTGCAATTCAATGGAGAAATAAGGCTCTATCTCAGGAGTCCCCAGACATCTTTAACGCTATGATCTGGGTCAAAGTGCCAACTGGTGCAATGACCTGCAAGGAACTCGCTCGCACATAAATCATTTCTCACATTGTCGTCCTCTTAACACTTATTGCTGATAGGAATTCAGAGCCTTCATGTATCTCAATGATATTGAAGGCGATTGCTACTCTGTTGCTCTAACAGTAATGACAGAACCACTTGACATGGCAGTTTCAGAACATAACACTGTCTCGTACAGTGGTTATAACCATCAGCCTTGAGGGACTGTGAGAGTAACAGTAATGGTTCACAGAAGATGGAAATGAAAATAGCTTGGATGTAGACTGTAGGCACTGAGCTCTATATTTTAATAAGCAGTGGCTGCTTGTTCGTGTAATTACGTCTGATAAGGAGTGCAGAAGCTAAACCAAATAAAAGTCTTTTTTTTCAGTATTAGTAAGAGGAACTCTGGGAAATTAGTTACAGTAGATAGAAATATGTTGTTACATTTGATAAAAATCTGCTTAATAATGCTGAATAATGACAGAAAGCTAGTATACTTCAACTGGGCATGTCCGAAAGACATCAATATAATGTCTTTGCCAGTGTTTGTCAGACATTCAAAAGACGTCCGCAGAGAAACCAGAATGAGGGTTT
>JAUZST010070400.1:0-48190 GCA_034779995.1 Parotocinclus haroldoi | reverse complement strand
CACACACACACACACACACACACACACACACACACACACACACACACACACACACACACACACACACACAAAATTAACTAGCTAATTGTCTGTTTATCATATTGGGAGGATCGGCAGAGGGCACGGACTCCTGACACCCTCAATTTGTTTCTTTCGATTTGCCCTTTCTGTGTTTGCAATCTTTTGCTACACAAATTTTGCTCAAGCTGCCATCTTCCCAAGGTACATGGCATCAGCTGCCTCCATAAAGTCTTCTTATAGGTATAACACGAAAAGCCGAAAATCATTGCATTGCATAATTTGCATTTATAAGATGCATGAGATAGCTGTATGTACAATCATGGTGTCCTGTGTGAGTGGTGATGCTCTTTTGTAAAAGGTGGTATTTAAAAACATTTGATTTGACTTGACTCACAAGGAATTGTCACAATAACTTTTGTCACTTCATTCATGTCCTAGGCCAGTTTGATTTAAAAAGTGGACTGGAATAATCTGCTGAAATAACCCTTCATAAATGATGGCTATATATTGTCAAGATTTAATAGAAATTTTGTTTTTTTTTAACTAGAACTACACTGCTCACAAAATTAGGGGATATTTTGTTATGGGGTATTGCAATTTGAAATATCCCCAAATTTTTGTGAGCAGAAAATCATCCTACATTTATAAAATACCGTAGTAATTGCTAATTTATTTAGTTCTGTTACAACAAGACCTTGTCCCTATGACCACATTTAGTTTAAATGCAAAACTGGATGAGAAATTTCCAGAAGTGAACTATAGTTAAAAAACAGATGACAGCCTTCTAAAATGTTTAAGTTATCGCATTTCAGAAACGATTCCATGCTATCAATGTAAATTGTATGCGCCACAACTAATGCATGGCAGACTGGAAATTCTGGAAAGACTCACAGCAGTTTGTTAGGATGTGACCTAGTCCAATTGATGAGTAATTCTTGAGTTCACCCGTCTGTGAGCAGACATTACTGGGAAAAGCACTCTGACCCACCTCAGGACAACGTTAGGATACATAAACTATGTGCATAAAACAAAAGGTGAAATGTTTGTACATTGGATGGAATCACAGGAGTAAATAGTCAGTCAAATTGCTGGGCTTACATAGGCTAAAAACATCAGCTAATAGGTAGGTACACACAAATATACCATATGCACTTCAATCTCTGCTTATATAGTGTGCATAATATACATTTTGGTGAGCACTAACATGTATTAACAAGCCATTATCTTATTAACCAGACTTTAACCCAAACATATGCATATAGTATAGCTTTATACATTTCAGAAATTTATGTAACCCCTAACAACGATATGGGTAAAACTGCATCAACACAGCAAGACTGGCCAAACCCCCACTCCTAGTAATGGTCAGTGCTCCATTTGCTAATCCCTAAAGCATCATGTTTGTACTCCCTATCCTCCTCTCCAGATTGGTGCTCTTTGAAGTTTATTCACTGTGTTACACAGATGTGAATCCTGAGGTAGTATGAGGATGTCTAAAAGTGTAGCACCATCTCAGAATAGCTATGCATCAGGACTTTTGCAAGGCTACAATGATCAAAATTTTATCTAGGTATGTCAGACTTTAGTTACTTTACTTTTTAGTGACAATTTATGTTAAAAAGTTTAAGAATCTGCCTGTATCTTCAACTATCTTCTACATTGTATGTTACAAAGATAGCAGTAACAAGAAAGACTGAACGTCCCTCATTTGGATAATCTAGAAGGTTGCTGCCTTTGTAAAGTTTATCACAAGATGGTTCTTAAATTTAAACTGACAAATTGTTTGTGCCGTTCCCTAAACATTAGCACAAAGCAGCATAGAAAATGTTTTTTTATGCATGGCACTAAGCAATGTGAGTGATCCCTCTCATTGATCTAAAGTGTCTACATATTTTTAGAGAATTGATTTTATGGTGGAGCGTATTTCCGAGAAGAGCTAAAACGAGAATGTGTGTGTGCGTATGTGTGTCTGTGCATACGCATGTTTGCTCAAGTCAAAGTAAGAAGGGCTTCTCAAATGGTTTGCGTGCTATAAACATCATGAACGATATACAAGCCAAATGAGTAAGATTTCTTTGTTTCTCTAAGTACAACTGTCACTGTCTGTATTTCACAGCCACAATCATTTCACTGAAAAGGTTCACGGCATGAAACAAAAAGCAGGAAAAACAACTGAATACGAAGAATAATTTATATTTGTATTATTTTACAATTGAGTAAAGAACTAAGGATTACGGGTTACAATTTTTTATTTTTAACACTGTAATTATATACGCTGAACAAAAATGATTCTTCTTATTAAAAAGAGGAAGATGACATTTATTTTTATCCAGTGATTAATTTTCTATTTCAAATCTCCTCACATATAAAACCCTGAACCCATTCATTAAGGAAATGACGTACTGACAGGCATGGCCAGTAATGGGAGATACATGCTCAGAGTATTTAGAAAATGAGTTTATTAGCAAACCAGGCAGATTTAACAGAAAAGAGATGATGAATCAAATGCACAGGCACACAAGCCAGAAGGACTAGGCAATCAGGAATGCCAGGGCACAGAGAGGAAATCAAAATTGAATATTTATGTTATCACTAGAAACAAGGCCACTCAAAGACATAGATTGTCAACAAATATATTAAGGAATATATCTGAGCTAAGGGCTTAAATACCCCTTCAGCAATGCCTTCTCATTCCCAAAATGCTTCTTTCATTCTAATGTAATGTAATGGACTCCTCTCCCTTAAAATCATACGATCGACACAACAGTATGAGTGAAAAAGTATTTGAGCAAAATACATGGGACACACAAGAGCATCTTGTGACGTTTCTGTGGCTTCATGTTCCCCCATTACTGCCTGATAGGGTTTAGCTCAGCTGACTGTGAACAAACGCCCAGAGGTAGACTCAGCCTAATGCTATATGATTTGTACTGTAAAACACTGTATGAGAAAAATGCAAAGTAGAATCATTTTCAGTAGTGGTCTCAGACTTTTGACCTCCTCTCCCCCATACTGGAGAGGCAATAGAAGAAAAATCTTCTAGCGTCTAAGCTGTGACTGATCAGATCAAAGAAGGCTTGCCTCAGATTGAAGAAGTGCTTGAAATAGGCTATGCATCTTTTAAAATCAGTAAGATATGCCAGAGCTAAACCATGTAAGGCTTTAAAATTCATTAGCAGGATTTTGTGCTCAGTGTAGTACTTAACAGACAGCCACTGTAAGCTGAATGAGACTGAGGTTATGTGATCTGACTGTCTTTTCTTGGTTTGAACATGAGCTACAGGGCAGCTAGCTAGCAAAATATTACAGTAGTTCTTGTAACATCCCAATAGTTCTAATCTAAGCTTTAGTAATCTTCTGCCAAGCTAACACCTTAAACTAAGCCCTTAAGTCACAATTATTTGGATTTTAAAAGTGTATTACTTCTGGATAAAGTAGTGTGCTAAATGACTAAACATAAAATGTAAGAGTAGATGCAACTGAGGATTCTGGTTAAAAAAATAGATTTGATGGGTAGCAGTGTTGCCTTACAGTGAGAAGATCCTGAGTTTGATCCCAGGAGGAGTATTCTGGGTCCTTTCTGTGTGGAGTCTGCATATCTTCCCTGTGTCCATGTTGGTTTACTCGAGGTTCTCCGGTTTCCTACCACAGCTAAAAGACATGGACTGTCTTCACTGATTACACTTAATTGTCCTTAGTGTATATGTGTGTAAGTATATGTATTCTAAGAACTTGGCACTTTGTCCATGGTTGTTATTTCCTGTGTGCCCTGTGTCGCTGGCTCTCCCTAAACCATTTTCAGGATTAAGCAGATAAGAAAGTGGAATGAATAAATTAATAAATGAATGATCTGCCATACCAAACAAGGGGCAAATAGTGCACTTGTTAAAGATGTGTTTACAGCTTTTTGAATCATAGCTCCAGAGATATTTGGTTCAATTCCTGGTCCAGATTCCATCTATGCAACGATGTTATCCCTGTGCAAGTGTGGGGTTTTTCTGGGTACTTTGGTTTCTTCCCACATTCCAAATACATGAATTTAGCTCAGTTAGTTCTCACTAAAGTGCCCCAAGTGTGATTGTCCAGCCACTGTATTCAGTGCTGGTGCAAAGCCCAGATACAATGTGAGGGTTGAGGTAGGAAGGACATCTGGCATAAAACCTGAGCCATGCACATAAACTCTTCTGTGCTGACCTCTAATAGAAGCAGCCAAAAGAACAACAAGAAGAGTGTACTTATTAAGCTACACAGTGCACGGACTAATAGGGGAAAATTATGCATTAAGAATTAGCTTTCTGCAGTCAGTTCATCAAACTATTGGGATTTAGAATTAGAACATTAAAATTCATAAATAATGGATTAACATCTCGAATTCATTATGAGCTTATGGTAAAAGCTGAAGTACACTTAAAGCATTTAGTCTGTGATAATCTTTCTACAAATCATTGATGCTGATATAGCTGATAACACTTTGCTGATATGCATCTGCTCGGATATTAATGCCGTCGGCTGGTGATGTGCTGAAAATTAATTTTCTGAAGTATGTCTGTGTGCAGTGGCTATGATGACAGAATGATTTTGAAGCACAATTTGTTTGCTACATTAACAGAGATACAACAAGATAAGCTTTTAATCCAAACTAAATACACTCCACAGAATTAGAGGCTGTAAGACTAATGACATATCAGAAGCACTAGATTAAAACCTAAGAGATAATACTTGGGTCATGGTTACGTGCATTATGAACTATTACATTCATACAATCTATACAATACCATTAGGAATTGCTGGAAATAATTACTAATAATGTATTATTCACATTTGACTTCCAAACCATATTCTTTTTAAGCATTTTCTTTGGTAGTTTGTTTGTTTGGTTTTTGTTCTCATTTTTTTGTTTGACCTTTCGAAATTAGGCTTGGTTAGGAGGCAGCATGACATCTCTAAAATTCAAAACCATGTTTAAATTGGTCAAAATGAAACAGTTTTCTTATTTCCTCTGTCAAATTAGCACGGAAGGTGCAGTACGTTAGAAGTGGTAGTATCACATAGCAGCTGGTTTCGATCCAGTGCAGAACTATAGTGGCTTAGACCACTGGAAGCTCTAGAGATGACACCAGCTTACATGGTGGAGGACCTTAAGAGGAAAATGCGTAGTGATTGTGCTTGTGTGCTTATGGTGAGCCTGGATGGGGACTCAATCCAGAACAGCATTGCTGTTATGCTAAATGCCAGGCAGAATGAGTATGCATGTGTGCAGTGTTCAGTGATTCTGAATGGCAATTGTAATGAACAAACTCAGTATGATATGGTCTTTTCAATCTTCCACACTAAAATAGATGTTATATTTTACTTTATTTTTTCAGATGTAACTTAAATGTATGAACGTTGTGCCAGAACATTAACTGGGCCTGTAAACCCTCTGAATTATTGCACTGCCACTCAACATGCCAGCAACACCAGAGGCATCTTGTCATTATGCTGGCATGTCATTACTCGTCACAGTAAGTTGCAAGGTGTGACCTCCATGGATTGGCACATTTTACAAATGCTCAATCAGATAGAGATCTGGGGGATTTGGAGGGGAAGTCAACACCTTGGTGTCATATTTCTTAAGTCAATCCTGAACACGTAGTGTGGGAAGGCCATTATGGAAGGTCATTAGAATGAAGGGTTTTATTTGGGATGCAAAAATGTTTAGTTAGGTGGTACTTTAACTTTGGGTTCCTGGGTGTTAGAACCCAGGACTTTCCAGCCAACATCACCCACAGCATAACACTGCTAGTGTTAGACACTTTGCCTGTCAGCGGTTTTAATGTTATGGCTGATTGGTGTAAACTCCATTGAAAACCAGTGAAGCGAGCTAAACAGGGAAGTCCACAAAAATGGACCTGGAGAGATTCTCAGGAGAACGCTCACTACCGTTACACTGGGAAAGGAAGGGTTCTTAAAGTACTACAAGGAGCTGACTGTACAATCATACATGAATTACTGAGCAGCCAGCCCTTTACCTAGAAGTAAAAAAAATGTAGAATGTGACGAAATGGTCTTTGTGAACAATGTTCTTTCATGAAGGATGAATGTTAATTCTGTTCTGCCCAATGGATATCTCAGAATATCTTAAAATGGCAAATTATCCATCAGAAAAGAGCATCAAATCAAATTGTGCTTTATTGTGTTTTACTACATAAAACCAAGCTTTTTACAGCTTACATTTTGGGTGAATCGAAAAAGACAAAGTTTGAATGACGTAAACGATATATCAGTTTGAATTGCTAGAATGAGTCATATAACTGCAGCACAGAAGAGGCTGCACCAGTGCATTCTCACAGAAGTCAAACAGCTTTGAAAAATGTTTTGACGTCAAACAACACTGGATACTTCATCTGTCTACTCACTGAAGTAGAAAACAATGGAAAAAAGTAACAAAGCAGAAAGTGTTTTTCTACTGCAAAAATTACATTCTCACTATGGTTAACACTAATAGTTTACTGTCACTTAGAACTTATTCCTAAAAGTGTCCATCACCCACACCCGAGTTCCTATAATACACACTAGATTCTTAAATACATTCCATCCACTGTGCAGTTTGGTGTGTTAACATCATATTCCCATATTTCTTTCCATTTTTTTCATTGTAGTTACACAAGAAGAAAAGCACATTTAATTATTTTTTATTTACTGGTCTACTAAAAATAACTTGCAGCAAAAGTGTTTCTATTGGAAAGGAAAAACTTCCTAAACGGTGTAAGGAAGAAATATTAAATATAAATATATGTTAAAATAATAAATACATGTTAAATATATACTATATATATATATATAGAAGAGAAAATAATATGTAGTTTGTTATTGATTAAGAGCACAGTGACCATTAACAATCACTGGTGCCATGTGCAGCATAGAACTCCGGCAGCCTTAACTATAGCAGCATAGCTAGAAAGAGGAGAACCAGAAGGTAACAAAGCCAAGAGATATTACGTGAGATATCAGCGACACCTCCCCACCAATCAACAAACCTGAGTGATCGCAATAAGGAGGCAAGAAGACAGCAAGTCAACATCCCAGATCACCATAAATCTTTGTAGGAGCAGCTCTGCCCAAGCAAGGATGCACAAGTCAAGATGAGGAGGACCGAAGCTTGGCCCAGTCAGACCACAAACCAGACCTATAAATGAATACATTGTTTGCTCAGTAGAATTTTACTGAAGATTTAAGTATGTCTTTTGTATTATTTCCTTAAATATCCACATAACATTATATTTATTGAATGGCATGTGGTGCACATGATTAGTGCTTCAGAGAGATCTCTGGTTAGTTCCCTGTCTGAACACTGCCTCTAAAAAGTTTTCATGTTTACATGTACCTGCCTAGGGTTGGTTCCTGGTGTGTGTCCTGTGCTGCTGATTAAGCCCTGGCTCTCCACAACCCTGAATAAAATGAAGCAGGCATTAAAATGAATAAATGAATTAATGATCTCTATTTTCACTAAAACTAAATCATCATACTGTAACATTTAACATACTCATTCAGATGCATGTAACATTCATATAAATTTACCATTTGAAAGGACTTTTCACATGTGCATTTATGTTTAGAACTTATCCTGCCTCTTTCCCGCTGTGACATGATTAAGAAATAGGCTCAGAGATAGAACATGGGATAATGCTGTTAACTTGAGTCTCTCATTAGGATGCCAGTCATACTCTATCCTCTGTGCTCAAGGAACGCACCCATATTTATCAGACAAATGATCTTGCTAAGGAATCAGGAAGAACAACTTAGCCTCAGATATAAAGGCAAATGTTAATGCCATGTGGAGATATTCCCGTGCCTTAAATCCCCACTGGACTCACTGTGAGCAGGCAATCACTGGTTGTCAAATGGCAGGTTGTAATGTTCTAGCACCTTAGGGACTCATTATGGTACATAAAAGCCACATAACACCTTCATTCCTGTGCCTTACAAAGCAGTGCTGATTTCTTGCTTTTTTCTGATGGTGGCAAATGAGGTTGACCTGCTGTTGACATTAGAAGAAATAAACATGAAAATGATATGGCTTCCATTTATTATAAGGTGTTTTCTTGGTTTGAAATGTTACTGGAAGGTATTAAAGTTTCTTTTACCATAAGCCACAATCATAGCCAATCTTATGAAGAGCAAACACTCTGAACTCTAAGAATGTAAATTTTACTGACTCTGCATAGGCAGCATAAAAACTCACCTTCCTGACATTTCTTAGCCTTTGAATAAGGACATATTGCTGGATTCATTCAAGTTTGAGACTTATTCATTTACCGCCATGTGCAAAGTTCAGTACTTGAATTTCTGTTCAGTTCTGGCTGTGGCAGAGACAATCACATGGCTCTGGGCTTCTTTACTAAATCTGCTTGCAGAGTCTATTATCTGAGTCCCAAAACAAATCTGCCAACAAGATGATACTGCTCATTATCCAGCCTGTAAGCACTACAGTCGAGAACTACACTTAAATCACATCTGTGTGCATGCCAAACCCCAACATAAATGAAAATTCTCAGCTGTGCATCCACTGGAAAATTGAACTCTGTGTGTATTTCTGTGAATGACAGACATACAAAGAGAGAAGAGAGACAGCAAGTGACCTAATTAACTTTGCAATATTTTATAACAACGAGATTTTATGAAGTGTTCATAATCCATCATTGGATGAGGTATCTCAAATTCAATAAATCTTGGTTACAAACCACTTGTACACTAGCACCAAAGCAGTACTAGTGACTATTTGTACTACCACAAGGTAATATCCACTAATATAAAGCACTTGTGTAAGTTGATCTGTATAAAGTGTCTGTCATTGCTGAAACTGTAAATATGTTGATCAACAGAGCAGCCAAAAGTGAGAGAGTTAAGCATTTCATAAATGGTTGATACTCATTATACTCATAATTTATGTGCATTTTAAAATCTCTACTTGTGATTTATGGTCCAGCCACACATCAGAATATTTTTTTAAATTATTGCTATTATTATTTTTATTTTATTGTAGGACCAACAGGGCTGTAAGTGAATGGATGTGGTATCATAGGAGGCTCCTAGAATGTACCAATGGTCTGGAATGTATGTTATTTGTTAAGCGTTTACTATAGTTATAGTTAGTTTAATGTTTAATGTTTACTTATTGCTAACATGATTTAAAAATTGTAATAAATAAAAACAGTTACAGAAAACAGTTTCATATATAAACATAATGTCATTATATTCATTTGGCTGGTATTTGTATGTTTTTATGCCAGGTTGTTTACCATTGTTGAGTAACCCAGCTAATTGAGTTTAGCTCCTTCATTCTTAGTACTGCATGGTAGTGATTAATGCAAGTGATTAATGTGGTTGCTATCCACATTCCAGAGACATGGGTAAATTAGAGCAAAGGGTCACTCTAAATTGCCCCACTGTCAATGTGACTAACTAGTGTTGATGTAGACTTTCTTAGTAGTACATTACAGAGTTACATTGAAAAGAAGCCTTAGCTTAAATGTGACTGTTATCAGCAACCCGTCGAAAAGCAAGGGTATGACATGCTAAAGGGTTGTTTTTATTTGCCTTGTCATTTACATTTCTATGATGGCAGATTTAATACAGAAGTACAGCGAGCTTTTATAGACTTCTATATGTATTTCTCTGAAACAGTCATGCATTTTTCAACAAGACAATGCAAAACCACATGCTGCAAACATTACAAAAACATGGCTCTGGAGGAAGAAGGTCATGCCTGCTGCAGCCATGACCTAATATCAATACAGAATGTGCAAAGAATTTTGAAATGCAAAATGTGAAAACAACCCCGTTCTGTTACACAAGTTCACCAGACAAAGAATGAAACATCTTGGATTCATCCTGGCTGCAATTAAATAAAGTCAAAGTAAGACACACTTCAATGTTATTTAATTTGAATTTTCCACAGTGTGCCAAAATTTTATGATTTGGGGTAATTTACGTATTTGGGTATTATTACTGCCACATATTTTGTTTGGGAAACTATTTTTCTAATGGTAACATGGATTGTACCATATTTCTACCATCAATACATGATAAACATGGCTAGTTAGTAGTTACTGAACTTGTTACAAGGTTAAGCATTACAAAGAGTAGGAAATATACAGTCCATGATACAATACTAGTCATGATGTTTCAGGCAAATTTAAAATACTGAATGTTCTAAGAAACCCACTTTCTAAAGCAGCTGTGAGGCGAAGAGACTGAGGTGTAAAAAATGCCCCCAAGGCGAAGCTGTGACAGGTAAGGCATCTATCTCAAAGCATTCACTTATTTTACACATGCCATCAGCCTGCCAGCTACCTGCCAGCATTCTAAAGCCCTGCTAAGACACCGAAGGAAATGCTAGAGACATGCAGTTACTATTTAAGTTTTTTTGTGACTGTTCAAAATTATCATTTTCTCTCATACTGAGCAAGCAAAAGTTAATACCCAGAATGTCATCTGTGATTAACAAATCAACTAGTGGATTTTTTATACAGTATAATGTACAATGCGTACAATGCCATAACTGTTTCCTCAGGCTGAGCTGTTAGCAATCCAGATTTGGAATCCCCCAAAACTGACAGTACTCATCCATGTACATGGACTGTCTCCATTGTAGCTTTCCAAGCAAGTTATCGAAATTCAGAGATGCTGAAAATACTCCAGCTTGCTACAGGTACAGACTGTTTCAGACAATATAGAAATTGAGAACGACTTTTGTGCTGGTTTTACAAATGTATAAGAAGTCTCACTCTACCATATTTGCACCAAATTTCAAAGTTCAAAAACATACTCTCAGGTGCTGTAACAAGGGTTGTTTGAAAATGGCAATGTAGATAAATTAAGCAAAAAGAGAACAGTCTTGCACTGTGATGCAGAGTTGCAAAAGTGGCTGACTTGCTGTGAGCTACAATAGCACTCAGTCTAGCAGCAGCGGCAGCAGTGTGTGAATCCCAGGGTTGCTGCCCTTGCCTCCCCTCTATATGAGGAGTGTACATTGCGGTGTGATGTCCAGAGACTTGGCTTCATGCACAGTTAATGTCTCTGCTGTCTGGATGATTAACGTGGGCTGTTTCATGTTCCCGATGGCCCCCCAAAATTCCCTCCCTTTCTTCTCACCTGCCCTGCTCTTGGGCCACAGTAAAAATAGCTCTGTGCTAACCTGTGTGCTTGCTGTTGTTCTATTGTGGTACACGCACATTTAAGGTGTTCAATCATGACTGCATTTTGTGGATCAAGGAAAGAAACAAAATGGTCGTAAGTGTCTTCTTTGTGTGTGTTTTGATAGCATTGGCGCCATTTATGATCACTTAAAACCGCATCATTTATTTATTTGGCATAAACGGTCCAACTTATTACCAAGCTAGTTCCGTGTTTATTAGCAATGGACAATCCAGTTAGTAGTAAACATACATACTTATTCACACAGTGACAATAAGCAAAAAGAAACAGCCCCAATCAGTACACCATGGTGGCTTCCCACATTACAATCTTGGTGTTGATTTTGCATGTGCACAGCAGGTTCCTTAGGCACAGCTCTGACAAGACATTTTAATAAAGCTAGGCTGGGGACTGCGCATGTGATAAAACTGGTGTGAGGGCTATTAATTTCAATGATAAAATGTAGAGACCACAAGGCCTACCGGTATGCATATGACAGTGGGGGAGTGTTGTGCTTGAATGGGAGATAGTTCTGTCCTTCACACTGCCTGATCTGTTTGGGAACAGCATTCACGTATAATTTGAACGACACCAGTGAAACACTTGGCTTGATTTCAGGTAGATGTATTTCGGCTGCCCCAACGACCTTCTCTGCAAGAACATAGAAACCTTCTTCAGTCAGCATTTCACAGTTGTCGTACTGGAGTACAGCTAAAGGCTGAAAGTCATCACCTGAAGGCAATGAGATTAACAACCATCACTTACATTTAGCAAATTGCACAATATTGCAGAAAGTATGTAAACACCCACTGTAATTAGTGATGTCTGTTATTTCAGCAACACTCACTGCAGGTTTACTGCCACACCTTACTGCCAGGTGAGGGTAGTTGTGCCCCAAAAGGTCGTGGGATGTAACAGAAAAAAAACAATGGCAACTTGTAATAGCACATATAGTACAAGTGTGTTTATTTACAATGCCAGCAAAAAAAAAAAACAAATTCACCAAAACCCAAAACATAAAAAAATTAAAAAATATTTACAAATCGATATACACAAATACTGAATACGCTATAAGACACTAAAAGGACAAAGTATTACATTTGGTTAACTAAATTTAATTAGAGAAGATTACCAGATTAGTGCATGAAACACTGCTTAAGTTATGTTATTAAAATGGGAATTAAATCATACATATATTATTCATGTAAATAAGGCTGATTGATTATACGTTGATATGAAGGTTTGACAAAATGGTTTTAGTCTGCGGATTTGTTATTCAAAGCAAGCCCATCTGCGACAAAAGTGGCCTAAATCATTTTGCTGGTCACACACATGCATTAACATAGAGTATTAATAGTCCTGAAGTGCTGTCCATTTCTTGCAGGATGAAAGAAATGCACTTCAGAAAACCTCATAAAGGTCAAATGATGTATAAATCTGGTGGTTTGGGAGGCCATGGAAGGCACTTGACTTTATCCTGATGTTCATTAAACCACTTTTGTATGTATAGAGGTCTTACCCTTATAGAATATGAGAATGTTTGCACCATGGAATACATCTGGCTCTGTAAAGATTTCTCACATTTGCTGATTGTAACAGGAATATGCAAAGCAATCCCCAGACCTAATTCTTTCTCCAAATGGCTGCCAATATCATAAAAGGTTCATCTCTGAACAGAGATGGGACCAGGGGGCTTTGTGCGTGCTGGTTTGTGATGCTTGTGGAAAATGTTTCCCAGAATGTCTCATGGCCTAATCAGCCCCAACTTCTTACACCTGTAGGGCAGTGTATAAAAGAGTGGACAATGCCATAGCTTACTGTTAAGTCTTTTGTGAAAGGGTAGCCTTAGGACGTTTATTGTATCTGTGTGTGAAAGTGAAGTGGAAGTGAAAGTATCCAGAAACAAAATAAAAGAAGGTCGCACTGAATACGGAATGACTGAGAAGCAAGCATAATATTCTTTAAAACCAACTGAGAGAGTAAAACTGAAAGTCAAAGAGATAAAGGACCAAAATAGGTAAACAGGAAGGATAATAAATTAAACTTACAACATTAAGAAGTGAACCAGAAGACTGAAAACAGAGAATTATGTTTAAAGCCAGACCTAAAAAAGAAGTGTTAAATGGAAGAATGGAATGTTGTTACTTTCTGATGAGTTCCATTTTGTTTGAGGGCACTATTTTGTGTCCCACCAGGTTTCTTATTCCTCCATATGGATGCACTTGCTCTAGGTATAATTTCAGCTGTCCTGTGGCAGCCGTCCTGTGGCATGTTGAGCATGTGCTTGCAGTGTACTCTTGAGGACCTAGGATCAAGTGTATGTATACATTTGGTTATAAATGTACATATCAGTATTTCATGTGTTTTCTTAGAAATAAAATTCATATACTGTATATTATTAAATATTGGTGAACTTGGGGTAGGTCTCTCAAAAGCATGAGCAAAACCAGGTGCATGACGCTCTGCACTCCTAAACCTGTCCTAAACCTGCTGCCACATGAAATATTCTGCAGTCTTGTGTATTTTTGTAGGTGCAAATACCTTTAATTATCCAAAGAAAATGACAGTACCAAACCTCTCTGAAAGCTGAATCCGTTCATCTGGATATAAGGTTTTGTGGGAGAAACATTTCACCATTCATCTAAGTGACTTACTGCTCACACTACCAGTGGGCTATCTGCACTGTTCCCTTTCTGTATTTATTGTTTATTGTTCTGTATTGCACATGCTACTACACATGTGCACTTTATGTTGTGTAGTTATGTTGTGTAGTGGTTTTGTTGAATTGACAACAAAACCACTTGGACTTGGATTTGAACTTGACTCTTTCAGTCTCAGGTAAATAGAAACATCCCCAATCTTACATATAGCACCATTGCATACCACTGGGACTGTTGATCAGTTTAATATAGAGATTAACATGGCTAATAATGACAATGGCCATGTGTTCCATTCACACAGCATTGGGAAACAGGTGCGACTGGAGCATTGTAAGATGAGAGGTGTATTCTGAGTGGTGCCTTCCTCAGTTAAGAAATAGCCATTCCCTTTTTCACAATTTTTTTTGAATGCACATTTAAACCAGCTTTCCTCCCTATCAATGATTTGTACATCTTGGCTACTCAGCGTTGCTACTGTGGCAACTGCGGCCATTGTCATTAATGGCTATGTCAATCTGCATAGTAAGATAATCTCTGTTCCCATTGTTATGCAACATTGTATGTATGCAGCATATAAGATTGAGAAAGGGTCCAACTAGCAGAGACGGAAGAATTCACTTAGATATGTGACAAAACGTTTTTCCCACAAAACCTTATGTCCAGACGAACTGATTAAACTTTCTGGGATTTCACCTGATTTAGTGAGCATGCATCAAAACGTTAACACATCCCACAGCAGTCTGTGTTAACAAGCAACACAACAAATATTGAATGTGAGTGACTTTGGCTGAGCTGTTAAAAGGTTCAATAGCAGAGGATGTGTTTAAAGAAAAGCAGGACAGGTAAAATGAATCAATACACTGGAAAATGAGATTGAGTCGGAAGGATGTGACTGGAGGAAAGCATGCGATGGAACCCAGAACACTGCAAACGGAGGTAGTAGATGTGACTGTTAAATAAATTTTAAATTATTTATTAAAAAAAATAAAAATAGAGTAAAAAAATGAATAGAATGTTATTAAAACACTGCTTGTTTCCTTATCTCTCCCCTGCCAATCAGCACAGATGTTTTCAGTTAGTGCAGCAGCAGATCAGCAATGAAATATCACGACTGTGGAGAATTTATTCTCTAGAAAGATCACTGTTCATGCTAGGTATCAATAATGTAATGATTTTCCTTTTTTATAAACTTTTTCAAAAAACTTTGGTTTCTGTTTTCAGCTCAACTGATTCCACTATTAAATAGAAAATTGTTAGAAATTGTGGAGAATACTTTCATGCTTTTTGTGGTTTTATAGACACTTGGTGGTTTCCTGCAAATTTTTAAATTGGTTTTTGACATAATTCAAAAATTCTTTGAAAAAGGCAAGAATGGGAGACTGAATGAATAAACTCCTAATAATAACAGAATGCAAATGTAATAAAATATAGTAACTTATTTAGTAATATAATTTACAACTGAGTTCATACGATTGCTATTTCCAACTAGAGCCTGTCAGAAGCAGCAGATGAATCACGAAAATGTCAGTAACTGTAACCATATAACAAAGGCTGGATTCATTTAAAAACAAATTCATTTTTTTTGCATTGACATAAATGAAGACATTTCACCAAGCTAATCTATTAAACTGACAAGTATTATTTACTGTAAGTAATCATGGTATTTTTAGTTCTGACATTTGGTTTATTCGGTTAAAGAGAACATGACTGCACATTTGGAATGAAAATATTCAGTGAACTTCCATCTAAAAGTGTTTATAACATCATTTGGCTTGTCAGTGCCTGTCATTGCAGACAATGTAAATGTCCACTGTTACTTACTAATGACTATTGATGACAGTTGAGAATTACCAAATTACTGATGATATGGATGTGCTTTTGCTTCATTACATTTGCATATTTTATTCAGTGTGAGTGCAACAAGCTTCTGCTAATTATTCCATTAAAATGCTACATTGCTCAACTGATAAACCGCTGAGTACTGATGTCAGTTCAAGTTTATATTTAACCCCAACCCCCATGCTTCTAGCTTCCCCCTTCTGTCAGGCTATCAACTCATGCTTTCCTCTTCTAAGTTTAATCTTAATATACTTCACATTCCATCAGTTCCCACTCATGCTTTTTGGAAATGCACTGACAAAAGCGTATTCCATTCACTTCTCTCAGTCCTAACTAACTCTGTCAGATGGACGTCCCTATGGCCACCTGACTTTCTGCTGACACCCCCTGGGGTGCAGAGGGACTTGCCAACCACAGCATTCTGAAAGGCCTGCACTGGCCTGAGGATATGATGTGCATCTCTCCTCGTAGTGCTCACCAAATCCTCCCTATAGCGACGCCTCCCTTCAAAATGCCTTACCCCTGCTTACAGCTCGTCGCTCGTCTTTGATCTATTTCTAAAAAGGCTTTTTTTGGTCGTTCGAATTATTAAACTTATCTTTGGTGCACTTGAGGTAATTAGTGATGTGTTTTTTTTTTTCCAGAGGACCAGATGGTGAATTTAAAAAGAAGTGTGTTGCTCAATCAGCTGCTATTTGTCTGGTGTCATTAATTATCAAGCAGAGTATACGTTCTGGTCCCAAAAGCTGATACTTTGGGAAAAGAATAATATTGTGCCTTCTGTTGCTCATTACTCCTTAATGCCTGAAATGGCAGAGCACACATAGGGATGGGATGATGCTATTGTTGTGTTTCAAGCACTGACAGCTGCCATAGGTTGTGCTAGCAATGATGTATGCATCCGGATTGCTGTTTTCAAGCTTGATTCACAGCTACGAGATTGGGATGATAGTGAGCAGTGTAATTTAATATTTTTATAGTGATGCACAAATTCTTTTTTTGGCCAAAATGTATAACAGCATAGACACTGTCATTTGTATATTTATGTATTTGTTTTGCATTTTTATTTATGTTCTTTTGAATGGCGTGTAAAACCGTTATCAATATCTCACATGACTTGTGATTGCAGGTTGCTTGTCTAGTGTCTCTGAAGTTCATGAAAGCATTCCACACAGCCGACAGTTTCCGATAGACTGCTGCTGCTGCTGCTCAAATTGAACATGACTGGCAAAACGCAAGGAAACGCATTGTTTATAATTGCTTTCTATTTTATCACCATTAAACGTAAGTATTTTAAAGGTTACTATCTGACATTCTCACACCCTTATAAGGCCCTGGTCCAGTTTTGCACTGCCAGCAGTCCTATTCGCCAGCATACTGATTTCTCTCACCTGTCCCACAATTCCTCTGCTTTCTCTGAAGCAGACCCTTGCTCCAATCTTAAATCTTTGCTGAAGATCTTTCATGGAGATTGCAAAGGCTGCCAAAATGCGCACACAGAAAGGCTCTTAGGAGTGCCCTTACTGCTAGTTTCACTGTTCTGTGCCTGTGAATTGCAATCTGTGCTTGCATGTTGGCCATCCATATTATTTAAAAGCCACAAACACAGTGAGTGCACGTTCAAGTCTTTGCTCTCTAAGATCAGTTTTTTCTGTTATCTGTATTTGTTTCTTCTCGTTTTATATATCTGAAAATGTGATAGTAGCAAACTAGGGTTTAAACTGAAAAGTAATTTGCCCCAATGGCATATAGTCATATTTAAATGCAATATATAAAAACAAAACTTATCTGTTATTCAGTGTAGAATGTGCTTGCCATCTCCTTTGAGAAAGAGTCATTAGTTTTATAAAGTACTGCTTGATAACAGTTTAGTTTAATGTCCACACAGTGTACAGTCTAGAAAATGAGAAAATATTTTGAGGTGGCATGCTTACTATAATTCCTTTATTTCTCTGAATAATACCTGACAGAAAAACTACATATACCTGTATATTTATAAATGTCTACTCGTGACAAATTTTTGTTAACAAAGTTGCGGAACTTTCCAGGCAGACTCAAGTGACATGTGACTTTGAAGTTCAGCATAATTCTAGTTAAACAGAATCATACAAAAGAGAACATGTGACAGATCAAACAGCAAAGCAACCTCTCTCTCATTTAGGATCCGAGAACACATGCATACTGCTGTTAACACTGTGAGTGTAGTGGCCTTGGAACTAATACTAGCCTATGATCCAGAGTTCAATTTCCACCTCAAACTGCCATTGTTGAGTCCTTGAGCAAGGCACTCAACCTACAGTTGCTTGCTTGATTGTATCAAATGTAATTTGCCGTTGATGAGTATCTGTTAAATGTGAATGTCATGCCATTATATGAGTATAACCTACAAAATGTGCATCTAGCTCTGAGCTATAAATGTGAAGACGGGTATGAAGAGGTAAGTCAATTCAATTCAGGTCAGTGGTCACATTCAATAATAAATTCTTCTCACTTTTTTAAATGGAAAAAGCGATAGTGTTATTTGTTAGAATAATAAAACAACGACAGAATAATACACCAGACTACAATCAACTACTAAAGCAGAACAATTGGGTTGAGGATTTGGTTAATTAACTAAAATAAATTAAATAAAATAATGTATTTAATACTGAAACACAAATTCCCTATTCCAAGTTCATTACTCAATGTCAAACTGTCTTTAAAATTTGAATTGAACTCAAATTATAATTTTTGTAATCACATGCAATTGTGCCCTGCTATCAGAATTCTGGAAATAGCATATGTCATATTACAATAACCTAACTTGCTCTCCAAAACACAAACCTTCTACTAAAAGTGATAAAGATAAAAATGTAAAAGGATGCTTACCTCTACATGTGGCCATTGTTTTATTCAGTTGTTTATTTTGAGGTAAGTCTTCTTTGTTTTATATAGCAGAGATTAGCACATAATGATAGATTGCTCTATTAAGGGCTAAACTCAATCCACATAGAGTAGACTGGCAGGAGGGCCAATCCAAAAGTCCCGTGTGCCACCTATATTATGCTGACACAAGTCAAAAAGGTGGGATTTTCTCCGAAGAAAATGATAGAAACAGGACTAACATTATTGGTATATTATATATCTGAACTATGTACACGTGGAGTGGGGTTTAATTGCATTGTAATTGCGTGTACCCTTATGTATGAATGCATTTGTTTGTAGGTTTGTGTCACTGGATAACATGAGTTTTCTTTCTCAGTATATGCAGCTCATCGTTATCACTCAGTAATGAATCCAAGTCTAGGCAAATTCCAACCTAAAAATAAGGTGTACTTTTGTTTAGACAATTAAATATGGCATTATTGTTCAATCTGAAGTAGTAAAACATCAGTGTGATGAAGTTCAACTGTAAGTTAAATTTAATTATCAATACTCATTACTCAGAAATGGACTCTGAAGGCCAGGGAAGCAAGGAAAACTTGCTTTTATTTTCCTGGAACGAAACCGTGATATATGACCCTTGTGCCACGGTGCACTGTCCTGCTGAAAATATCCTTCTGCCATAGGGTAAAAAGCTGCTATGACGGTATGATTTTGGATGAAGATGATACTTGAGTAAACTCTACTGTCCAAATGCATTAGTTAATTATAAATCATCATGTCAATCATATCAACACAAGTTTTGTTGCTCGTCACAGCTGAAGATGGAATTGATGATTCTGATGTCCAGGAAACATTTGCTGTATCATAGCCATAGATTTCAACTACTGACAAGACTACTAATTTCAGACAGCACTGTTGCGTCCCTCATAACCAAATTTAGTGTGACTTATGGCATACAAATACACATAGCAGAAAGGCTTCACTCACTGACCATTCCTCCAATGTGGAAAATCTACCTTTCTAATTAGCAAGGCATTTCTGTCCACAAAACTGTCACCGTTATTACAACATTCAAAATTACCTCTCGAGACCGCTGTGTGTGAAAATCACAAGTGAACAGTGGTTCTAGAATGCTAAAGCCAGTGTTTCTTGCACACTCAGTCCATCAAACAAAATCAATGAGAGCATTCCCACCTCATTCTGATGGTTGTTGTGAACATTGGCTGAACCTACTGGTCCGTATCTGCAAGATTTCATGCATTGCACTGCTACCACATGCTTAGATAATAGCATAAATGAATAGGTGTTCAAGTGTTTCCAGTAAGGTGATCATTGAGTGTATACCCATAATAACATACTATTCTTATATGCTGGGAATATGTGCTTAATTGGTTCAAACTGCCACAATAAGCCATACTTTTATGTATGATTCCTATATGGTCTTCCTTACAGGTGACTTAATATAACCTTTTTTATATAAGTTGTATACAGTTCTGAGGTTTTACTACTGTCTATGCAATACTTTGGTCAAAGCACCTTTACAGAACGATTGATTTTGAGTGCCTGTTTCTTTAAATGATAACCTACCTCAGTAATCTACACTTCTTATAAATCTCTGTAAGAGTAGCAGAAGAAACACTTTACATTCGTTCTTTGAATTGTTTCTTATAGCCTCCACTAGGGGCAGCACACATACATGATCAGAAAGGCAGATGGCTGTAGTGTAAGCTGACTTGTGATTACTTTTGGTTACTTCACTATTGGCATCAGTGGCCATTTCAGGGACACACACACAAGGTTACATCTACACACAATGTTAGATCAAGACTAGTCAGATGTATACACCCAAGTCAATGTAATCAATTAACCATACATGCATGTCTCTGGACTGTGGGAGGAACCCAGAGTACCCAGAACAAACCTATACAGAAACAGGGAGGACATGCAGAATTCACACAGAAGTCAGGCTGCACCAATCATGGATTGAACCCAGGACCTTCTTTCTGTGAGGCAGCGGTGCTACCCACTGAGCCTCCATGCCGCCCCACTTTTTTCACGTGTGTGTGTGTGTATGTGTGTTTGTGTGTGCGCATGTCAGAGAAAGACACACACAGAGACATACACACAGACACAGAGAGAGAGAGAGAGAGAGAGAGAGAGAGAGACAGACAGAGAGAGAGAGAGAGAGAGAGAGAGAGAGACAGAGAGAGAGAGAGAGAGAGAGAGAGACAGAGAGAGAGAAAAGAGAAAAAATGAAGGAACAGAAAGAGGTGAAAAAAGAGAAACGAGGAAAAAGTTAAGAAAGAAAGAAAGAAAATGACAGAAAGAGTTCTATGTTTTTTTTCTTTTTTTGGGGAATAACGATTTATACTGATCTGTTGCGTTGTGATAGAGAGCCGGGTTTCTCCCTTATGTCACGTTTTCTTCGGCGTTTGTTTTTGTTTTACTGTATAAAATAAAACCCACATGGATCAAACTCGTCAAAAAAACCCAAAAAAACCCGAGTGTCTCGTGTGGAACGTCGGAAATAACGAATGAGCAGGGATATGTTGTGTAAACGTTCAGCTCTCGGCTGTGTTTGTGCAGCAGTGTGTGTTCATAATAAACGTGTCATTACTCCTGTGGAACCTCTAATCGACAGCAGACAGATGTTGCCGTGCAGATGTGGTGGCCGTCTATATTCAGCCTCCGTCCGTTCTGGACAGATTTATTTCGATACAGTAATACGTTTAAGGAGAGACTACACGAAATAAAGCAACCAGGTTCTGCTTATATGGTCACAGCTTCCTGTCCCGTCCGAAACCTCTGACTGTCCCCCCCCCCAAAAAAAAAAAAAAAAAGCGCTGTTTATTTCTTTTTCCCTGTATTTAAATGTTTTGTTTTTTCATTAGAGTTTTGGTGCAAGTTTTTTTTTAATCTGGTTTAATATTTTTTATGTAATTAATTTTTGCTCTTCTTTTTTATTTATTTGATTCTTTAATAATGTATTTCTTTTATGTTGTATTTATATTTTTAGAATTTTTTTTTTACTTTTCAAGTTTTTTATATTAAATTTCGGTGAAGGTTTTTTAATGCTGGTTTAATATTTTTTATTTATTGAATTTTTGCTCTTGTTTTTTATTTGATTCTTTACCAATTTATTTCTTTTTTCCTGTATTTAAATGTTTTTTTCTACTTTTGAAGTTTTTTTGTATTACATTTTTGGTGTAAGTTTTTTTTTTTTAATGCTGGTTTAATATTTTTTATGTAATTAATTTTTGCTCTTCATTTTTATTTATTTGATTCTTTACCAATTTATTTATTTTATGCTGTATTAAATAAAAAAAAATTAACTTTTCAAGTTTTTTTGTATTACATTTTTGGTGCAAGTTTTTTTTAATGCTGGTTAATATTTTTATGTAATTACTTTTAGCTCTTCTTTTTTTATTT
Source organism: Parotocinclus haroldoi (assembly GCA_034779995.1). Taxonomy (NCBI): domain Eukaryota; kingdom Metazoa; phylum Chordata; class Actinopteri; order Siluriformes; family Loricariidae; genus Parotocinclus; species Parotocinclus haroldoi. Next base: position 26,198 of record JAUZST010070400.1, on the reverse strand, counting down.
ATTTGATTCTTTAATCATTTATTTCTTTGTTCCTTTGAATTATTATTATTATTTTTTACTTTTCAAGTTTTTTGTATTAAATCTTTGATGTAAGTTTTTTTTAATGCTGGTTTAATATTTTTTATGTAATTAATTTTTGCTCTTCTTTTTTATTTACTTGATTCTTTATTTTTTTCTTTTTTTAATTAAATTAATTCTTTAATCATTTATTTAATTTTTTCTGCATTAATTAGTTTTTTTTTGTAATAAAGTTTTGGTATAAGTTATTTTGTTTAAATGCTGGTTTAATATTTTTTACGTAATGAATTTTAGCTCTTCTTTTTTATTTACTTGATTCTTTAATCATTTATTTCTTTTTTTCCTGTATTGAAATTTATTTTATTTTATTTTTTTTTTACTTTTCAGATTTCTTTAAATGTTTTTAAATGTTTTTTTAATGCCGGCTTGCTATTTTTATGTAATGAATTTTATCCCTTCCCTTTTATTTATTCATGTTTTTCTATAAATGATTTTAGCTTGTGGCTCGCTGTTAAAGGCAGGGCACACTTTGGTCGCCGTGGCAACACATTTCTCTACCGAGCAGAAACCGGGGTGTGTGCTGAAGGCGCCCCCAGTGTCTGGATGGTGGATAACGAGCTTGTCATTGAATCAAACCATCCTCTCCACTGGGGGTCCGTCTGGGTCTGGGCCGTCCGGAGCCTGTTCACCGTGTGTGAGTGCCCCCAGAAAACTCCTAGGTCAGAACGACCCAGACGGCAACAACACAACTCTCCTGGTTCTCTCAGTCCAACGGTGCCCCTGAAAAAGTCTGTCGGCCGGGCAGAAGGTCTTTGAGCGCATCGCACGATCTCTCACCAAGAGGTACACTCCCCAAAAGTAGCCTCTGAGAGCCTTTTTATAGAGCAGCGCTATGGGAAAGCACTTTCACACCCTCTTAAAGGTAAATCCCGTAAAGGGGGGGGGGGCTCGCATGTTTATGAATAGGGGGCCATAAATGCTCCTGCCTAATATGCAAGCGTCCCAATACTTTTGTACTTGCCTTCTTTTGAGCCCTGTTTTGGTTTCTGCAGGAAAAAGCCCGCTTGGACCCGGTGAAGGTTTCCAAACATTTAAATAATAAACATGTGGAGTTTATTAGTTGTTCTGTAACGAGCATTAGTTATATCGTTAGCACAATCATAAACTGTTTGGCCTCACAAAAGCAATGCCAGTAAAAAATGGTCCTGCTTCCTGTTTACTGTTCCTTTATCATAAAACCTGACCACCCACACAGTCCCGGGCCGTCCTGAGGAGGCTCCTGCCCAAAGTTTTAGCACCCCGGCTTTTGGATGGGGATTCGCATGAACCCAAAAAGTCTTTATTTACTCTGTACTATTTATTATAGCTTTTCTTTTTCCTTTGTTTGATTCTTTAAGTAATTTATTTCTTTTTTTTTCCTGTGTTTAAATTGTTTGGTTTTGTGTTTTTCTTTTACTTTTACTTACATTTTTTTTTGTATTTAATTGTAGTTCAGGTTTTTTTTTTTTAAATGCTGGTTTAATATTTTTTATGTCATTCATTTGAGATTTTTCCTTTTTTATTAATTTGAGTGTTTAATAATCGATTTCATTTTTCCTGTATTTAATGTGTTTTTTTTGTTTGTTTTTTTTTTACTTTTCACTTTTTTTTTTGCGCAGGAAATTTTAGTTTAGTTTTTTTTTTATTAAATTTTTTTTTTTAATGCGGGTCAATATTTTTTATGTTATGAATTTTAGCGTTTCTTTTTTTATTTGTTTGATTCTCTGATAATGGATTTATTTTTTCCTGTGTTTAAATGAAGGGTTTTGTTTTTACTGTTCTAGTTTCTTTCTAATTTAATTTCAGTTTATTTTTTTTTTAATGCTTGTAGTAATAATATAATATATCTAAAAATAATATAATTTGGTTCTGCTGATGTTGTTTTGACGTTGTTGTTGCGTCGTTGTTCTGTGATCATGTACTTTTTCTGTAATTATTTTTTAGCTTCTTCAATAATTTACCTCTTTTTTTACTTTTAGTTATTTACTTATATATTTATTTTTGTTTTGTTTTATGCACTTTTTTTTTAATGTACGTAGTGCTGCCTTTTCTCAGCTGGTTATTAAAAATAATTATTTTAGCTTTTCTTTTATACTTATTAATTATTTAAGCGTTTTACTTTGTTTAACTTTTTTTTTTTCTTTCAGCAAATCGTTCTCGTTACATGATCGTTAATTTCTTCTGTAATTAAACTTCAGCTCGTCGTTTATTTGTTTACTCTGTAGTCAGTTTGAGCTTATTTTTATTTATTTATTTTTTTTCCCGGAATGAATTATTAATTAAATAACTCATTATTTTATCAGTTTTTGTCAGAAGTCTCTTTTAAGTTTTTTTTTAATTTTTTTAATTTTTTAAGTGATTTATTTTGTGTTCATTTGTTTTTTACTCATCTCTCATTATAACATTCATTTATTTGCAATTAACTTAAGCTTCTTCTTTTACTTCCTAATTAACCTTAACCCATTCTTTTTTAAAAATCTGTAAATACATGTATTACATTTATTTATTTATATCTTTATTGCATTATTTGTAGCATTTTTTTTAAGTATTTTTCTAAATTGATTTTTATAAAGAAATGTGATCTTGTTTTTTATTGTTACTTATTTATTTTCCTGTAATGAATGCTTGGTTGTTTTTTTTCTAATTAATGAATTGTTTTTGCCCTTTATACCTTATATTTAATCTCCGCCCACAATGTGCTGACAGGTACAATCAGAACGGCGTGGACCTGAACCGAAACTTTCCGGACGCCTTTAGTTGGAATGCGGGGCAGGTGAGGGAGCCGGAGGTGACGGCTGTGATGGAGTGGTTACAGACGGAGCCGTTTGTTCTCTCTGCTAACCTGCACGGGGGGGCGGTGGTGGCGAGTTACCCCTACGATAACAGCAAGGGGGGTAAGTAACGCCACGCCCAAATATTATCCTACAAACCAACAAAACCGTTCTGTATCCTCATCCTTACGGATCGGTATTAATTATTAGCCGGGTTTTATTTTTTAAGTCTTTAATACCAGCGCGTGTGTTTTTTTTTTCATTTATTCTATAATTAGTTATTGCCTCTTTATTTATTTATTTATTGATTTATTTATTCATTAATTTATTCATTCATTCAGTTATTTATTTATTTATTCATTTATTCTGGAATTAAATGTCATATTTTTTCCTGCAAAATGCTTCAATGAATCGTTTTTGTTTTGTTTCATTTATATTTATGTTTATGTTGTTGTGTTGATGTTGTGTTTACGTTGTTGCTCTTGTGTTGTGGGCCTGTTGTTGTTGTTGTTGTGTTGTTGTGATATTATTGTCACTGTTGTGGTTGTTGTGTTGTTGTTGTTGTTGTTGTCGTCGTGACGTTGTTGTTGTGTTATTTTCGTGACGTTGTAGTTGTGTTGTTGTTGTTGTTGTCGTGACGTTGTTGTCATGACGTTGTTGTTGTGACGTTGTTGTCGTTGTGTTGTTGTTGCTGTCGTGACGTTATCATTGTATTGTTGTTATTGTCGTGACGTTGTTGTTGTTGTGTTGTTGTTGCTGTCGTGATGTTGTTGTCGTTGTGTTGGAGTTGCTGTTGTGTTGTTGCTATTGTTGTGTTGTTGTTGCTGTTGTGTCGGTGTTGTCGTTGTGTTGTTGCTGTTGGGTTATTTTCGTGACGTTTTTGTCGTTGTGTTGTTGTTGTCGTGACGTTGTGGTTGTTGTGTTGTTGTTGTTGTCGCGATGTTGTTGTTGTTGTGTTATTTTTGTGACGTTGTTGTAGTTGTGTTGTTGTTGCTGTTGTGTCGTTGTTATCGTTGTGTTGTTGTTGCTGTTGTGACATTGTTGTCGTTGTGTTATTTTCGTGACGTTGTTGTCGTTGTGTTGTTGTTGTAACGTCCTTGAGGTTGTGTTGTTGTAGTTATTGTCGTGACGTTGTTGCGGTTGTGTTGTTGTAGTTATTGGCGTAACGTTGTTGCGGTTGTGTTGTTGTAGTTATTGTCGTGACGTTGTTACGGTTGTGTTGTTGTTATTTTTGTGACGTTGTTGCGGTTGTGTTGTTGTTGTTATTTTTGTGACGTTGTTGCGGTTGTGTTGTAGTTATTGTCGTGACGTTGTTGCAGTTGTGTTGTTGTAGTTATTGTCGTGACGTTGTTGCAGTTGTGTTGTTGTAGTTATTGTCGTGACGTTGTTGCGGTTGTGTTGTTGTAGTTATTGTCGTGACGTTGTTGCGGTTGTGTTGTTGTTTACCTTTACACAGGACCTGAGCTACAGGGAGGCCGTAGCGTTAGTCCTGATAACGACGTCTTTATTTACCTGGCTAAGACCTATTCCTATAAACACACCAGCATGAACAAAGGAAACAGCTGCTCCGACTCCTTAGACTTCAGAGACGGCATCACCAACGGCTACAGCTGGTACCAACTGGAAGGTACGTTCCTTATTACCAGAGCCGTCTCTTAAAATCTCTTCTAAAACAACTGACAATAACAGCACAGGGGGCGCCAGTCAGCTCCCGGTTTCAGGGCGTGGCACAAATGGATGCTCCTTGTAGATTCTTCTAGAGTCTGCTGCAATGCTGGATGAAGAGTTATCCCTGGAGGAGCTCCATTTGGTTCTTCAGGGCATGAAGAATGTCCGGGCGCCAGGTATAGATAGTCTACCCGTCGGGTTTTACAAAGTGTTCTGGTCAGCGCTGGGTCAGGACGTGCTGGATGTCCTTCAGACCAGGATAAATGGAGGGAAGCTTCCCTTGAGCTGTCAGAGGAACGTCCTGACCATGCAACCAAAAAGGCTGATGTGACCATGTGACCAACTTCTGCGACATTAACTGGGATGGTGTAGTGGAAAAGGCTAAAGACCATCTTAGCAAGTGGAAATGGCTAATTCCCCGAACGTCTCACAGGTAAAAGGGTCCACCACCGAAACTGCTAGCGACCCTGCAGGCCATGCTGGTGGAGTCCTCAAGTGGTTCTCCACCTGCCGGAGGAGGAAGGAGGGCAAGGACTCGTCCATCCGCTGCTTCCGTTCATCTAGGGACTTCTTGCTGGCCTCAGAGAACTGGTCTGACCCCAGAGAACCTCAGAGAACTGGTCTGGCCCCAGAGAACCCCAGAGAACTGGTCTGGCCCCAGAGAACCCCAGAGAACCCCAGAGAACTGGTTTGGCCCCAGAGAACCCCAGAGAACTGGTCTGGCCCCAGAGAACCCCAGAGAACTGGTTTGGCCCCAGAGAACCCCAGAGAACGGGTTTCCATAAGAGTAGGAGGACTGGAAACAGAACTTGACTGGACTACCTGTTTTTAACTTGGGCTTGTTTTAAATCTGGAGCTTTTAAAAAAAACCAAAAAAACAAAATCAGACTGATTTTAGGGGAACCTCTGGTCTTCTGGACATTCTGTGACCAAGCTCCATCAGTTGGTGGACGTCTCAGGACCAGACCTGACTGGTGATAACATGACATCACAGTGACAGGCTCAGTTCGCTGAGGGCTGGAGGTCGGTCCTTTCTCCTGAAGGGGCGGCCGGTCCAGTGGAGGACGACCGTTACAGCAGACCTTCAGGACTGTGAAGGTCCCTTTCTGGAGAGTAAGGAGGAGTTTGATATGGACAGAGATTTGACCACAATGTCCATTTTGTCCTCGAAGAGAAACTGGGTTTCATTCTAAAGTATTTATTCCATGTTTTAAAAAAAGTCCAAACGTCAATGAACGAAATCAATAAAAACGTTCGAATAAAATTGTAATGGTTATTAAAGTGAGTGTGATGTCGCTTTAAAACAGTGTGCTGCAGGGAGGGGCCGTATGATCATTGTATGATCCTGAGCTCTGATTTGCTCTAAAGCTGGAAAAAAAAGAAAATAAATAACGAACCTTTTTTTGTTTTACTTAATCTATGGGAATATTATAATAAATAAGATTAAATAACGTAATGATGTTAAATGACAATTTTTATTTTTCAAGAAGAATTGTTTAATAAAGGTTTAAAAAATTATCTCTCTCTCTCTCTGTCTCTCTCTCTCTCTCTCTCTCTCTCTCTCTCTGTCTCTCTCTTTCTCTCTCTGTCTCTCTCTCTCTTTGTCTCTGTCTCTGTCTCTCTCTCTCTCTCTCTCTTTGTCTCTCTCTGTCTCTCTCTCTCTCTCACTCTCTCTCTCTCTCTCTCTCTCTCTCACTCTCTCTCTCTGTCTCTAACAAAATATTCTATTGTAACTTTATATATATATTTGCCAAATTTTATATTATATTATATTGTACTGTATGTATACATACTGTATATGTATTATGTAGATTATTTTTATTTGACAAAAAATAAATCGTTATTTTATTTTCATGTTCAAATAATATAAAACATTTTTTTTTATTATGCGGCGCTCACAAAAATGGGGGGATATGTAATTTTGAGAGAGCGTCATTTTCATAAGCGGGGTGTGTTTAGTTTGATATGTTTTTACATTTCTCTCTGGATTAGAACCTGCTAAATAACAAAATGTAAAAATGTAAATGTAAGGGTGTAAATGTTCAGCTCCGGAGAACCAAACAAAATCAATAGTTCCAATAAGAGGATCACATTTCTGTAACCCCTCCACCTTTCCTTTTTTTTTTTTTTTAGTTTTTTTGCTCGTCCTTGCTTTTTCTCTCCAGCGTTCATTCTTACACTTTCATTATTTTTATCTGTAGACCTCTCTAACCCCTTCTTACCTTCTTTCTCTCTATTATTTATTCTTTACCAGCCTCACCTTCGTTCTTCACACCTCATACTTGTCCTCCATTCCTGATTCTCTTTAAAATCCTTATTTTTACCTCTTGGTGCTAAAGCTTTATTTTCTATTTCATCCCGTCGATTGTCAGCGCCTCCTCCACTGTCAGAACCTGACCTTCTACCTTTAGAAATTCCTCTTTATTCCTTTATAAATCCATTTTAATATATATCTGGGCCTCCTATACCTTTTTTTCCTTCTAACATCCTTAGTTCCCCATCTTGGCACCTCCTTCATTCATAAATTTTTTTTTTCCGAGCATTTTGGACTTCACTTGCATGCCTCATTTCCATGGCAACGACTATTTGTTTATCAGATAGCCTTTCCCCCCCAAACAATCCCCGAACGAACAGAAGCCGGAGGATAGGGTAGGACCGTGTTCTCGAGAGGAAGAGGTTCAGAAACGTCGGTAATGCTCGTTTGTCTGAGAAAGGTTATAAGACCATCTCTAAAAAGCTTGATCCACAGTTTGTCTAAAACAGATTGTGTACAGATGAAGCGACTTTACTTAAGTTACCACAATCCACCAAATAACAAAACATCCAGTCAATTCACCAACCAACTAACCAAACATCAAACCAACCAGGTAACTAACCAACCAAGTAACCACCTAATCAACAAACTTGAATCAATTATCTGGCCAACAAACGAGTTATCCATTCAACCTGCATTCTAAATCAATTAACGAATCATCAATGATGCAACATTGTAAAACTTTCAACCAACCAACCAAACAACCAATATTCTTAATCATTAACCAACCAACCAACCAACATTCTGAACCAGTTAACTCATCAAAACTATCATATTAAATTAATCAACAAATTAACCAAATAAGTAACCAACCAAATAACCAGTTAATCATAAAACTTAAATGAAATAATGACCAGCGAACGAATTAGTCATTCATCAAGCACCCTAAACCAATTAACCAACCAACATACTAAACCAATTAATTCATCAATTAAGCTAATAAAACATCCAAATAAAGCAAACAAACAAATCACAAAATCAACCAATCAACTAACATTCTAAACAATTTAACCAACCAATCAACCAACATTCTAAAACCATTAACCAACCAATTGACCAACATTCTAAAACCATTAACCAACCAATTGACCAACATTCTAAAACCTTCAACCAACTAACATTCTAAACAATTTAACCAACCAATTAACCAACATTCTAAAACCATTAACCAACCAATTAACTAACATTCTAAAACCATTAACCAACCAATTGACCAACATTTTAAAACCTTCAACCAACTAACATTCTAAACAATTTAACCAACCAATTAACTAACATTCTAAAACAATTAACCAACCAATTGACCAACATTCTAAAACCATCAACCAACTAACATTCTAAACAATTTAACCAACCAATCAACCAACATTCTAAAAGCATTAACCAACTAACGTTCGAAACAAATGAACCAACCAATTAACTAATATTTTAAAACCATCTAACCAATCAACATTCTAATAGCGGTGAGGTCACAGAGAAATACAGGGTAACCTCTAAGCAACTAAATGTTTTTTGACATACCCCAGAACCTACGACTAGTCAACATTAAAGCAAGTAGGAACTGTCGTGCTTGTTCTTTCTTCATATCTACAGGACTGATGGTTAGACGTATCCGGGCAGCCTGACAGCAGGAGTTCCCAGGGATCAGCTCTTGCTTCTCTGCTATTCTCTGAAAAATCAGCATTCTTCTCTTATCACTCTTATCAGCTCCAGCTGCTCTCGTCTCATCTCTTCTTGGACCCATCATGTAACACTGAACCTGGACCAACACCCCTACCCCCCCACCGAAACTGACAAACCACGTAGAGTTCTGAAAGCTTTCTTTAAACGTCTTGACATCTTTACGACACTAATGCTTTGTTATGTAATCGCAGCGTTAGCCTCCAGGTTATAGTAACACTATTATCAGCATCATTAATCTCCAGTAAGGGCTTTATCATGATCTGGATCCCGGCCATCAATGGACTCAAATGAATCAATTAACTTTCAGGTTTAAACCAATCAAACCAATCACTCTAGCAACCCATCAGCATACCACTTCCACTACCAAAAAAAAACAAAACAACCAGATCAGTCCACCAAGCCTATGGCCACCCAGCCAACTAATTATAGTAACTAATCAACTTGACCAACTAACCAGTTAGCAAACCATTCTAGTAAACAGCCAACCTATATACAGTACTTAACCAGCTTAATAAGCAATCAACTAACCAATAACCCAATTAAATAAACAACCTCCTATTGTATAAAATTAACCAACATGTTAAACCAGTTTAACCCACTGACCAACCAACAAACTAACATTCTAAAACTAACCCTCCAGTCATAAACACACTAAACCAACCAATTAATCCGTCAACCTTGGAATCGAAAGACAAAATCAACTAACTAGTATATTAAACCAACTACCTCTATCTATTGACCATTTAACCAACCCACATACTGAACCACTTAACTAACCAACCAGCATTTTGGTTATCTTAAAGTTAACTCATCAGGCAACCATCAACCATACTAAATAACAGGTCATTCAGTTAGTCAGCCAGTTAACATAAATAACCAACCAACAATAAACCAGTTAACTAATTACTCAATCAACCATGAAAATAAGCATCAACCAATACACAAAATCTACCAAACAACTAACCTCCTAAACCAACCAACATAAAAAATCCATTAACCACCAACCAACATAAACATCAAAAATAACCAACCGATGCTAAACCAGCTAACTAATACATTAATTACTCAATCTGCCATCCAGATCCAAAACCAACCAATTTTCTAAACCAACCAACCAACCAACATAGAATATCAATTAACAACCAACCAACTAACATAAACTACATAAATAGCCAACCAACAATAAACCAGTTAACTAATTACTTAATCAAGCCTCCAAACCAGTGAACAAAACCAACCAATTAACCTTCTAAAACTAAACCAACCAACACGGAAAATCAATTAACCACCAACCAACATTCTAAACCAATTATCCAATCACTCAATTTATCAATTAATAAATTAACCAAATTCTTTTCGAATAGAAAATCAACAGACCGGCAGCTTTAAAGACCCGACAAGGACCCAGTCTACGGGAACCGACCCACGTGGGCACCAGAGAGCATGCCCATCTCCACAGAGGCATTAAAGGAAGACTTTATGGCATCGTCTGTGCCATGTGCTGCCAACGTTCTCACTCCCATACCCGCGTAATCCAATGTACAGTCCGAACAAACCCTATACCCATAAACACCCACTCACCTCCACTGGGGCCCAGTGGGTGTGTTTGAAATGTGGGAGGAACCTGGACCAGCTGGAGAAAACCCACACAGACATGGGGAGAACATACCAACTGTTCATCTGACCATGCCTCTGAAGCCATCGTATCTCTCAGTTTGCCCACTATAGGATGCAATATGCCCTGGATGGGAGGCCAGGTTCTCACAGAGACCTCCCCTCCCTCAGTCGGGAGACCCCCTCCCCCGAATGGAGACGCCCAAAACCTTGGCTATAAAGCATTGCTGGGACTTGAGCCTGAGTCGTTTCTGTTTTCGGTTTGGAGCTCCACGCACTAAGCAGCATGTGGTTTGTTCACGCTGTGTGAAATTAGGGCATGGCTTAAATCAACGAAGTTCTGCTTGAGGTCGTTTCCAAGAGCAGCAGGACGCCATGAAAACGGCGCAGTCAGGAAATCCTTTAAATATCCCTCATACGCATCATCTGCAGGGCAGCTCTGGGACGTCCTCGCAGATCCTAGCGACTCTCGTTACCGAGTAACGGGTTCAGGTGAGGGCATTAATTAAGGCATCACTTAAACAAAGGTCATTAATGGCTTCATTATGGCAATTCAGAGGCTTTTGTACACACATGGGGCCAAGATGCCGCTCTGGAAAATAATGATTAACTCTAGGTAATTTAACAATATTGATTAAGCCTTGGCAGCTCATCTGAAATAAACATGACACACGCAAAAGATCGACCAGTAATGGACGTTTAACAGAGGCTTATTCTGGTATTATTTACACTGCCCTTTTAATCAATAAATACAGTTCATCCAACAGTAATGTCTATTAATCACACAACCAGCCAACAACCCACTTACAAATCAATCCACTGAACAACAAAACAAACCAGTCATTCCAACAATCCTTCAGAAAGACAACAAATCAATCAACCGACCACAACTAATCAACTAAATATCGATCTACCGATCAAACACCACCCACTCACCCACCAACATACTGCATTCATTAACCGCTCAATCCAACAAACACACAACTAGAGAACCAATCAATCACCTAATCAACAAATCAACAAACCAATCAAATAATCAACAAACAAACTAACCAAGCAATCAATCAATCAACCAACTAATCAAGTAATCAACCAACAAACCAATGAAGTAATCAACAACCTAACTAACCAAGTAATTAATAAACCAACTAACCAAGCTATCAATCAACCAACTAAAAACGTTATCAACAAACCAACTAACCAAGAAATCAACAAACCAACTAACCAACCAAATAAACAAGTAATCAACAAACAAACTAACCAAGCAATCAACCAACCAACTAACCAAGTAATCAAAAACCCAACTAACCAAGTAATCAACAACCCAACTAACCAAGCAATCAATCATATAACTAACCATGTATCACCTAACCAGTCTATTAAAGAACAAAACAACCAACAATCCACCAAACCCACAACTAGCCAAATCAATCACCTAAGCAACTAATAAACAAATCAATCAACCAACCAACTAACCAAGTAATCAACAAACCAACTAACCAAGTAATCGACAAACCAAACTAACCAAGTAATCAACCTATCAATCTTTTAAAGAGCATAACCAATCCACCAATCCCATCAATCCTACAACAAGCCAACCAATCAATCAACTGATCAATCAATCACTTAACCTACCGACCAATCAACAAACCAACCATTTAGCTGATCAGTCGACCAATTAATAAATCAACCAGTTTCCAAACAATTAACTCATCAATTATACTAAGCCAACTAACTAATCAGTCAACGATCAACCAAACAAATAAGCAGCCAAATCACTGTACTAAGATCAACCAACATATTAACCAACTAACCAAATATAAGCCACTAACTAATGTATTAGTTCATGTACTAAATCAACCATGCAAACAAGCTAATCACTCAATTAACCAACTGACAAATTAATCTGTCAACCTACCGATCCTCCAGGGTACCCACCAACCAATTAGTCACTCAACCAACCCAACAACCAACCCACCAGCATGCTAAATAATCCACAAACCAAATCTATAAAACCCAATAATGACCTCAATCCACCGACCAACCAATGAACCTGTCAACCAGACCAACCTCCCCTTTAACCAACATGTTAAATAAACCAACTAACCGAATCCTTCAGCAGAAAGATCTCCATTCCATCAGCCCTGGTCCTTCTGGACTGGTCAGCTGTTGGCTCAAATCTATAAAATCTATAAATTCCCATCTCCAACCTGAAGCTTTGTTGTTTCTCCATACCTGCAAGATCTATCCTCCCTCATAACCCGGTCAGGTTCTGTTTCATCACCTCTCAGCCTGACCACAGGAGTCCCCCAAGGGCCAGCCCTTCGTCCGCTTTCAAGAATGTGCACAAAATGGAGCAGTGCTGAAAGGATGCTTCCTTAAGCTTGACGTCTCAATCGACCACAGGACGTCCACCAGGAGACGTCCACATGTCTGGACCAAAAGATGGTTTCTTGTTTGTGGATTGTGGTTTTATTTACAACCCAAGGAATACTGGACTTATTTTCTTTGTGTGTTTTTGGTTTAGGTCCGGCCCTGTCCAGACGTACTCATCAGTGTGTCTTTATGACGCTATATATATGTATGGGGCGGGGGCACTGAGGGCGTTTTCTGACTTCCAATAAACCCCAAACACCCCACCAATCCCTCCTTACCTACAAATCACCTACTAAACCCAGCGTTCCCCCCTAATCCTCACAATCAACCCATCACTGGTCCTTCGCCAGCTCCCACTAAATCCACCCTAATCCTTCTCCCGTGACGTCTTCACCAGTCCAATCCGCCACCGAGTGCCCAACAGCCGTCCACTAACACTCCGTCCCCTCTTCCGTCCAACCCTCCACTGATGCAACGTCAAACCTCAGATCTAATCAGTCCATCATCGAATGAACCATCAACATCCGGCCAGTCGTCCACGTCGTTACCAGAGATCTATCCGGGATCCTTCACCAGTCCTTCAAGACGTCACAAATCAATCCCACTCGTCGTCGCCCCACTCATCATCTGCCAAGGCCCCCATTCGTCCATCTTCTATAAAACGCCCTACTAGTCCAATACCAGTCGTCCAACGATTCCTCTCCAGTCCTCTACATTTTCCCCAATCCCGCCCCATTATCTCTTAACAAACCACCTAAGAATGTCTAACGTCTCTTTTTTTATTATCATATAAAAGCAATAAAAACCTTCAACCACCTCGTTCCGTTGTTGCCACTCACAACAGGTTCCTAGGTTACTATTTAGGAATACGGTAGGAGGCCGAACAGGAGCTTGGAAAGTGAGGCTGAATACTTTTGAAGGAACGGAGGTTTCTTGGACCTGTTTGGGAAGGGGAACAAACCCAGCGCACAGGCTGCTCAGGTAAGCACTAAAGCAGACACGCGGAAAACCTAAAACACAGAACCGATAGACGAGTGTGTGATCAGCGAAGTGTGAAGTGAAGCGTAATCAGTGGCGTGTGCTGACTGAAAGTTCTCACCTCAGATGCACTGTAAATGAAACTCCAGCGTGTTTGCTCGATTCACACATCACCGCTGTCACTGCGAGCGCTCGATTGCGTTTCTAATTAACGCCAGACTGCATCCATCCGTGGCACGGGCTAATTAGCACATCATGCATTTGGGAATAATTTATTTACCCAAATCATTACATTTTGGGTAAGAGCAATCGAGAGCTCGCTTCCCTGGTGGGTCAGGAAATAATCGCTGGATTAAGCTGACCTTAAAAAAAACCAGTAAGCGATTAAAGGTTAGAAGCAAAGAAAAAGACAAGAAAAGCCGACACTACAACCAATCCCCTATCAGACCCCCCACTAATCACCCGCTAATGCCAACCAATCCCCTATCAGACCCCCCACTAATGCCAACCAATCCCCTATCAGACCCCCCACTAATCACCCTCTAATGCCAACCAATCCCCTATCAGACCCCCCACTAATCACCCCCTAATGCCAACCAATCCCCTATCAGACCCCCCACTAATCACAGTTGTACTAATGTACAGTTCTTTGGTTCAGTTTTAAGTTATAGTTCTTTGGTTCAGTTTTAAGTTATAGTTCTTTGGTACAGTTCTTTGGTACAGTTCTTTGGAACAGTTCTTTGGTACAGTTCTTTGGTACAGTTCTTTGGAACAGTTCTTTGGTACAGTTTTTGGGTACGGTTCTTGGGTACAGTTCTTTGGTACAGTTCTAGGTTAAAGTTCTAGGTTACAGTTCTTTGGTACAGTTCTAGGTTACAGTTCTAGGTTACAGTTCTTTGGTACAGTTCTAGGTTACAGTTCTTTGGTACAGTTCTTGGGTACAGTTCTTTGGTACAGTTCTTGGGTACAGTTCTTTGGTACAGTTCTAGGTTACAGTTCTTTGGTACAGTTCTTTGGTACAGTTCTTTGGTACAGTTCTAGGTTACAGTTCTTTGGTACAGTTCTTTGGTACAGTTCTAGGTTACAGTTCTTTGGTACAGTTCTTTGGTACAGTTCTGCCACTATATTTAAAGCAGTGTTTATTTTGCTATTATAAAGGGATTTAAATAGGAAATAAATAAACCATTCCACACTTTAGGAACTCTTCAGACACACACAGGTTCTACACTGGGCCATTTTAGATCTTCTTTAGATAAACAAGGCTCTTGTTTTCCTTCTTTAAGGCGAAGTACACATTTAAACAGAAAGCTCCACACAGCTCGGCGGTCCAGTCCTCCATTTCTTCCTGCAGTGGCTTTATGTGAGACACGTTCATTACGCATCCATCGATCCGACGAATTACACCATTAAGGAACATTCCGAGCTAAGTGACGTGGTTAAAAGGAACCAAAATTGCACCATTAAGTAGGATCCTGCGCTAAACGTGATTTGTTGAATGGCATTAACGACATGGTCAGCTTTTATTTTCAGCTTTTACTCATTTAAAGTCGGGTTTAAGGTTTTAAATCACTGTCTTGTTGGAATATCAGCCTCTGCTTAGCTTCTGATTCTTCCCCGATGCTGAGGTTTCACCTCCCGTTATTTGTTGACCTTTAGTGAAGCCCATTCCATGCCTTCAATATCCAGAACCACGGGGTTCCAAAGCCTTTCCTAACAGACCTTTCATGGCTGGGACCAAACAGTTTAAATCGGAAAGCAGGACATAATTCCGGAATGGATTTACCTAAATGGATGTTTCTCTTACCCGGTAACTCTGGGCGCAAGGGCAGGAACAACCCTAGGCAGGGCGCCAATCGTAGGGCACACACACACACACAGTCATCCACTAAGTGCCACTTTAGAGACACCAATTAACCTAGTACACATGTCTTTGGACTGTGGGAGGAAACTGCTAGGCTGTACTGGACTGGGCTGTATTGGACTGAGCTGCACTGGACTGGACTGGACTGGACTGGACTGGAATGGACTGGACTGGACTGGACTGGGCTGTACTAGACTAGACTGGACTGGGCTGTACTAGACTGGACTCCACTGGACTGCACTGGACTGGACTTGCTGTACTAGACTGGATTGGACTGGACTGCACTGGACTGGACTGGACTGTGCTGTACTAGACTGGACTGGACTGGACTGGGCTGTACTAGACTGGGCTGTACTAGACTGGATTGGACTGGACTGCACTGGACTGGACTGGACTGTGCTGTACTAGACTTGACTGGACTGGACTGGGCTGTACTAGACTGGGCTGTACTAGACTGGGCTGTACTATACTGGATTGGACTGGACTGGGCTGTACTGGACTGGGCTGTACTAGACTGGATTGGACTGGACTGCACTGGACTGGACTGGACTGTGCTGTACTAGACTGGACTGGACTGGGCTGTACTAGACTGGACTGGACTGGACTGGACTGAACTGGACTGTCTTCTTTTCCTTTTGCTTATTGTTGTGCTTCATTTTTAGCTCCATTTCAGAGCCTCGATGGCTTTGTCTGTATTAAAAGGTTTCTTATGATGATCGGTTAGGGCAGTTCCTGCTTAAACATGCAGGGCGGGGCTCGATGTTTGTCTTCGTGCTCTGTTTTATGCGTTTATATGTATATGGGTTGGTGTGCCTGGTTCTCCTTCGTGTTAAGATCGGTGTTAAGTGTGACCCAACGTTCTGCTGAGGGGTCACTTTGACACCCCTTAACTAAGCACTGTTGCACTCCATGTGCACCCCTTCCTGTCAGTTAAAGCTCAGGAGTGGTTTGAAGAACACAAGGAACCTGGTTCCCTGTTTGATTGGACATGAGTCCTATCAAACGTCTGTGGAAAGTTGGATCTGGAGGTCTGGTGGAGTCCACGCCTCAACGGGTCAGAACTCTGGCTGCACGGAGAGGACCTTCACGATATTGGGAATGTGGTTTTAGTGCTAGATAAGATGTGATGTTCTTGGACGGCAGGCTGTTTGTACTGAGGTGAAATAAATGGGACCAGGAACTGGATGAACCTAATGAAAAGGAACCAGAAGACCCTAAACCAGAACACGTCTCATTCTCAGGGACTGGGATGAAGCAGAAAGCATCCGGTGCTCCCTCTATTCTGGGAAAGGTTGATCTTCAGGGTCGGAGGTAAGCCTGTCCATCCTTTGGTTGTGCCGCCAGGGGCTTCCAGGAGTTTTTCCTTTCCGCTGCCTGGATTGGCCTTTTAAGAGAATCTAATATTGCAAAGCTGGTTTGAGACCAATGTAAATAAATCTGACTAAATCTAAGAGTATCATGAAGAAGAACGATGGTGTCCTTGCACGTCGCTTTCACGATCCCCTCCACGTCTCGCTTTTAGAACCGTAACCTTTCCCCGTCAACGCGGGTCGAGTGAAAAGACACGACGTCTCTCTTAGAAAAAGCACTGCATTTACAAACGATGGACTTCAACATTAAGAGCGGCCGCGCTGAAAAGCTTTTTGATTAAATTTGAAAAAGAACATTGATTTCTTCAAGGCTGCGGCGCTCTGCCGTTCCACAACCCCCGGGCTTTGCGGTGGAAGCGAGTTAGATCGCAGCACAGACGGATTTACGTCCATCCAGGCTGGCATCGTGGTTTGTTATACCCACTGTTCAGGGTCAGGTTCGCTGGAGTTCTGGCCTCTATGGATGATCCCTCCCTCGGAGATCATCGCCGGCCTGCATCGTAAGGCCAAGCATACATTAGGTGAAGGGCTAAAAGGAGAACCGGACGAGATTCGGTTGGATCACGCTCGTATTATGGCCATGCTGGAGCTCCAGCCGGTCCCGTACCGTAAATGCTCGATTGGCGATGTGTCCGCCAACTGGGCTGGCCGAGCCTGTGTGCGGGCGAGCATTATCTTGCTTAAACGTGCCGGTGGGAAGTTTTGTCCTGCACATATCGTATCACTACCGACCCTCATACGCGATGGCTCCCCAGATCATCACACCAGCAGTCGAGGCCGTGTCTCGCTCCACAGCATAGGAAAGATTGAAGCGCCCACCACAAGGCCTTGGTACTCGACCCGGACCGTCGTCTGACCCCAAGCAGAACCTGGACTCCTCGATAAAGGCGATGCAGTTTAGGATCCCCGTTAGTAGCAGTCAAGTCAAGCCAGTCTCAGATCAAGGTCAATCCCATATCGAGCAAGCCTAGGGCGACAGTGGCAAGGAAAATCCCTAAACGTCACAAGGAGGACCGAGACTCAAAAAGAGACCCGTCGTCCATGGGTGGCCTAAAGATGGCCTGAAATGGGAAAAGAGTTGGTCTTAATAGTAAAGCAAAGAAAGTCATGTAAGGATTTTGAGTCCTACTGAGTGCCAACTGAAGGATGGAGAGAGTTCCTGCCCTCTGGTGGGGACTGGGCACGGTGGGACTGGGTGCATCATTTTTTTGGCAGTGAGTGGATACAAATATAGAAATGGATTAATAATAAGAAGGAGAATAATAATAATCACGGTGTTCCTCCACTTATCTTCATGGGCTGGCTATCGCCGTGCCAGCCACCGCTGCAGATCCCTCAACCCGCCTCCCCTCCCTCAGACATGACCATTCGCGCTCCCACGTCAAACCCAACCCAAGTGAAAGGCATAATTACGCTGGGCCCTAACTATAAATCCGCCCGTCCCCTTCGCATCAGACCCAGGCCCTCAGGAACCGAGTCTTCCGCAGCCTACCTGGCTCTTGGCCTTGGATTCTCGGGGGCTGCTCATTCCTAAAAATGCCAGCTTCGTCCATTTTAAATGGAAATAAACACACAGAAAAGAGTGTGCAGGAAAGAGGGAGCGTGAGTCCGCCTTACCTCCGGCACCGGAGCGAACATAAACAAAGGCAGTGACCTTTTTCAGCACTTAATAAGCAATTTCGGTTCCTTAGAACGGGTTGGGGGATGCGGAAAAGGGGTCAAGTCGCCGACGGCGGATTTTCGAAACAGATAAGGAGTTACCCAGCCTCTGCAGGAACCGAAGTGCTGCAGGTACAGTACCTTACTAGTTCCACACGGCGTGCATTCCATTTCAACGGGGCATCAGGTTATGACCCGACCTCCACCTGTGGTGTCGGGACCTGCTTACAAAAACGAAGCGAGGAACGTCCCGCCATGCTCCGGGTGCTATCAGACACAGCAGAGGTGTTGCCCTTCAAATTGTCCACCTACCACCTCAACGGGGGTGCAGCCAGAACTTTGGCAACGGGGTGACCAGTCGCACCGCGGGATTTACTGAAATGGGAAAGGTTTCTGAGAGCTTTTCTGGATCCCCACCTGGGATTCGAACCCGCACCCTCGTCATTCCCTGTATGGAAATGTGACCCCGAACGGATCAAACCGGAACGGTCTATGAACTGATTGATTTTTGGAAATGGTCTATGGATTACCGTGCTTTCTCGGGTGCCTGCATTTTGCACCCATGCCTCCCCAGGGGCAGCCTCATCCTTGTGAATTTACACTTTAGAGAGGTTCGGTGACCTAACCCTTATTTTGTGGAGGGAGGAACCGGACCCAGGCACAGGGAGGACAGTGTAAAGTCCGCACAGCCGGGGTTAGGTCAGGGCCCAAATGCAGAGGAGGTGAGATGAGACTTATACTTTTTATTTTGTACATATTCCTCATTATTAAAGTGTTTTGTTTTTTTTTTTACGCATATTCCCCTCCGAAATACGTATTTTTATTTTTATAGTTGTTCGAGTGTACACAAAGCCAACGGACAACACGCCAGTCCACCAGAGCCCCACCCAAACCTTTTGTCTTACTTCTACGCCGTCTGTCGTTTTTTTTAAAACATTTTGTTTGTTTTTTAAATTATTTATAAAAAAAACGTTCATTGGCGCTACATGATTATCTCCAGTATTTTGCGAGCGTAAGTACTCTCAGCTCTCAGCAAGAGACTGGAAGAGAATAGTGTGATTCTCAGCTCTGGTGATTACTGTGAACTCTTATTAGCCCAGCTTTCATTTCCATATGCGGTACAAAGTGCGAAAACAAACACTGAAAACGAACTCGCGAAGCTTCGCCTGAGGTTTCGCGCCGTCAGCATGAATACGTGAATGTAGTCAAGCTTACTTTGGTCACATAAAGTAGTGTCGGTCGCTACCTCTTTCGTTTCGTCCAGTTTTTTGACCCTTTGAGGAGTAAAGGTGATCAGAGGAACTCCCCCTGTTTCTCTAAGAAAGAGGGGAAGGGATTTCCTGTAGATGGTCCTCCCTCTACGGAGCGTCATATCGCTAAACGATTCCGCATCTGGAGGAAATTCAGTCCCAAAGAGCCTAAACTGAAGAGGGGTGATCTCTCGGCGCTCCCTCAGAAGCGTCATTGATCAGTATCTGATAGGAGCACGTGGGTAAGGGGTTACTTTATCCAAACTTTATCGAGCTCTACATTCACAAACACCGCTTACAACTTTACAGTACCAAAAAACAACCACGCCCACAAGCTCCGCCCACTCCTCTGAGCTCGGAGGCATCTAGGACGGACCGTCACCGCGGATTACAGATCTTTTTTGGACCAAAGACTAAAAAGGAAGTCCAAAGACGGTACGGTATCACGGTACGGGGTCGGGTCCGGACCCTTGATGAAGGTCATTTACGCTTCTGGAGAAAAGTAGATTTTAGAGCAACATAACCCGCCTTTAAGACGACCTCTTTTCGGGGGACGTCCCTGCAAAACCACATGCTGCACACGTTCAGAGTCATGACCATGTAACAAGAGGGGACGGGAACTGGTCTGGCCCGTCTGCAGTCCTGACCTGTCCCCTTAGAGAATGTGCATATTATATATATATATATATATATATATATATACATTTCCTTCAACTGGCAACCGTAAACCATCCTACTAGACCAAACATCATCATCGTATCATTTTGGAGGGAGGTGAGTTGGGCTTAAGTTAGGCTTTTCACCCTTTACCTTATAAGGGTGGGACTCGATCCGGGCTAATTAACTTTCAAATTAAACCTCGCAGTTCCAAACGACGCTGCTGCCAGATGAAAGTCAATTAAATGAAGAGTTGTTTTGTGTCCAGAAAAAAAAAAAAAAAAAAGCCATAGGGCCCTCGATGTGCAGAACCACAAACGGCTCCGGCAAACCTTTGGTTGTTTTTTGTTATTTATTTATTTATTTTATTAAAAACGTTGAGTTGAAAGGGTTTAAAATTAATAAACAACTGCCTGCGGTATGCATGGAGCACCGCGAGTGCGCTACAACAAAGGCTCATGATTATTTTCTCCTCACAGTTTATTAGAGACTGGATTGGCATAGCTAATAAGCAGGGAACAAACAGCCAGACTGTATTTATGGCTCAAAATCACATCCTTTCAATCCTTCGCTGTTCAACAGACTTTGAAAAGTTTCATACGGTTCTGCTTGTCAGCTTTATTTCATCCTTGTTTCGGCTTGTTTCTGCTGTTCGCTGGTTATTGTGAGAATTTGAGATAAAGAAGGGAGAGAAAAATAATGCTTAGGACCGTTCGGTGAGGTAAAATGGTTCCTGGGGCTCTGGGCTGTTGAGGAACAGGATTTAATGCGGAACCGTTTGTTGTACAGATAATAAAACCGGGTTTGATTTCTGAGGCGTTTCTACCAGGAGAAGAAAATCAGAGCGAGATCCCGGGGGGGTCGGAACCAAAGCTATCTATTAGATCATCTGAAGCTCCCAACGTCAATCTTGTACGAGTCAGGATTGTTAAAGTCGGAGTTAAGATCCGGACCCAACGGATCCAGGAACGAAGCTCCGATCGGTGTTTAAAGACATGAAATAAGGAGCTGCTGATGCTGTATAACCGTCCCGTAACATTTCTGACTCATTGACATCAGAACCAGGGAGAAGCTCGGTCGCTTCGTTTTGGATGACGGGACTAAAACTAATCTCCCAAATCCTCGTTTGTAATTAAGCCTCGGCTTAGATCTTCGCCTAACTCATTGAAATCAAACACGACACGATTTTGCGTTTTAACTCTTTACAACAGGGCGGCACGGTGGGGTGGGGGGGAGCTCGGAGCTCGAAGGTCCCGGGTTCGATCCCAGGGCGGGGCGGCCTGGGTCCTTTCTGTGTGGGGTCTGCACGTCCTCCCCGTGTCTACTGCGGGTTTCCTCCCGCAGTCCAAAGACGTGCGTGTTAGGTTAATTGGTGTCTTTAAAGTGGCCCTTAGTGGGTGTGGGTTGGTAATTTCCTGCCCTTGCGCCCGGAGTTTCCGGGTGGGCACCGGCCGGCCCGCGACCCCCTGCGGATTGAGCGGAAGAGAACGAATGAATGAACTCTTTACTCTTTTACTTATATAATGTTGCTGCTTTGTTATGGCTGGCCTTATTCGTTACACATTATAACTTATTATCTTTTAGCTTGACCAGCTGTTGCCAGCTGTTGCCGTCCTGTTCTCAGTTTGGCTCTTACCCATGGACGAGCGTCGGTGGCTCACTCTGGGTCATCACACACCCGGTGACAGCCAGTCTTAGTCTCAGACAGAGCAGAGCCCGTATTATCCGGACGTCTACTTTGCATTTATTAGCAGCCACTGGCGTACAGACTGACAGCTAATTTTCCCGGCTCGAGCCGTTTTCGTTAAAAAAGAAAAAAAAAAACGTTTTTATACCGGCGATTACGAGGCGGAGCCACCTGTCAGGCTCGTGCGAGGGGGTCGGTGAGATCTAAGGAAACGTGAGAGAGAAGGAAAATCACGGCCTGACTCGGCCTCTCACGGAAACAGGAGGCTAATTTGCACCCGACGGCAATTAGGGTCGAAAAAAGATTTGTTACGTTTATAGTTAATTAGTTATCGATTTCACGTTAGGTGCACGGTCGGCCGTGGCTCAGGTACTCCGGTCACATTCGTTATTTCGGTCCTTTCCGGGGGCGCGGCGCTTTGGCGATTCCATTGATTATGGGCAAAGTGAAGGAGAAATCGCAGGCTGCGTTACAGGCGGTCGCAGTGCAGGCTTAAACAGACGGAAAGTTTGTGACTCCCGGGAAAACGGTCGAGACTGAGGGCGAGGTGAGGCTGGGGGGGGGCAGAGATAAAGCCTCCGTTAAAGCCGTAACCGTGATAAACAATCAGCCAATCACAGGGCGGAACCTCAAAGTTGGCATTTTCGCCCACCTCGCCGTCTGTAGCTTTTACAGAGAAGGGTCTGGGAAGGAGAACGGGAAGGGTCTGGGCCACGCTGATGCCGGACTGGCTCGAGTTGATAGCAGGGAAACGTTATGAAGAGCCTCTCTGGCTGAACAACACATCGGACCTTGAATCAGATGGGCTACAGCAGATCAGAATATGGCCTATAAACGAGGTGAAACCGTGAAGGCGCTGGTGGTGTAATGGTATCCCAGCAGGATAGCGCGTTTCGTGAAACTACGCGCCAGTCGTCCCAGATAGATCCACAGTCACCAGATCTCAGTAGATCCAACAGATCAGCTCGGGGATGCGGTTGCACCGGAGCTTACCGTCGTGGATGTGCAGCCGACAAAGTGTCTTTTAGCTCCCGAATTCTCCGACTTGCCCAAAGTTTGAAATCGTCTATGAAATGAAATTCTCTCACTCGATTTTTTTTTGTAATTTTATTTTACCGCTGAACTTAAATAAGGCTTTAGTTCTTCACAACCTGCACTTTCCACTTTTCTTTTCCCTCCCTCCCTCCCTCTCTCTGATTCCTACCTTCTAATTGCAGGACGTATTTGGCATTCAGCTCGCTTTAGCGTGACAGACGTTATAAAAATCCTTCCATTTAAATATTCCACGGCTGTCAGTTCGCCGTGGTGAGAGTGGACAGCCATTCATTTTTACCTCTCGCGTTTTCTGTACCCTTCACTTTGAATTCTTGCAAACAGCACCCTGGAGTCGCGGCGCAACAAAACGCGCAGCAACCACGCCGCATGCCCCGAAGCCAGCGCCAGGGCTTCTTGTTTTGATCCACGACACGCGTCGGGCTTGTCTTTCATCAGCGGCGACGGCGGGAGGAAATTCAGAGCGAATGCGAGGCGAGAGCGTAAAAAGCCTGACAGTAAATTGAACGTTGTTCCTGTTTGCATGAATAACGCTTCCTGAGTTGCTCTTCTGAGTCTGCTTCTTCTTCTTCTAAGGTGGGAACCCGTACAGGGCCATCATTGTTACCTCGTCTATCGGGGACCGGTCCGGACTGCACGTGGACCAGTGCCCTCCATTGCCCGGTTTTGCAGGGACGTCCCTAGTGAAGACGTCGTCTTAAATTCTGTTTATGTGGCTCTAAAATCGGTGTGTTGCTTTTCTGCATTAATGCTGCATCACAGAAGGTTAAATGACCTTCAACCAAGGGTCCGGACCCCCCGACCCTGTACCGCGGTAGAGCCTGGCTTTTGGACTTGCTCCTCATGACAGTCTGGATGCTCCTTTTCATGTTTTGGTCTGTAAAAGTTCTGTAATCCTGATCGGTCCGAGCACAATCCCTGTTTCCATGGTGACGGTCATTCCTAGATGCCTCCGAGCCTTGCAGAGAGGTGGGCGGGGCTTGTGGGTGTGGTTGTTTTTTTTGTAAAGTTTTAAGCGGTATTTATGAACGTAACTCTGTACTGTAGAGCTTGATAAAGGTTGGATAAAGTAATCCCTTATCCACGTGCTCCTATCAGATACTGACGAACGACGGTTCTGAGGGAGGGGAGGGAGATCACCCCTGTTCAGTTTAATGTTTAGGACTGAAATTCCTCCAGATTGGGAATGGTTTAATGATATTATGGTCTGTAGAGGGAGGAGCATCTACAGGAAATCCCTTCTGATCTTCATCAGAGGAGCATCGTTTATTGACGAACTGGAGGGAGTTCCTCTGATCACCTCTACTCCTTTAATTAGGCCTTTGTTATGCAGTTTGAATTGAATTGTTTGGTTCCTGCTTTATTTGGAGTTTGTTATGGGGGTTTTCTCCGTGTGTGTGTGTGTGTGTGTGTGTGTGTGTGTGTGTGTGTGTCGGATTGTGTTTTTCCACACTTGCCCTGCTCCACATCTGGAGGCTTTCATCTTTTGGGCTCCGTTAATTATTAAAGTCGTTGTGGATGGATGAAGTGGAGCTTTTCATCACCATAAGCCACTCCCATCTGAACACGTAACCATAGCAACGATGCCAGCCATAACAAAGCAGCGACGTTAGAATTGGAACAGGAAGAGTTTAATAGAAGCTTCGTCTCTTTTTTTGTTCTGTTTTTCTTTTGCTTTCTTTTTATTAAATTTCTTTTTTCCTGTGATTTATGTCTTTTCTTTGTTTCTTTTTTTTTGTTTTTTTAAATGTTTTTTCTTTTTTGTTTTTTTATGTTTTCTTTTTTTCCCCTTTGTTTGGTTGTTTGTTTCTGTTTTATTTCTTTTCTCTTTCTTTTCTTTTAGAACTTACTGGACCAAGTTCCTTATTTCTTTTCTTTTTTTCTTTTCTTTGTTTCTTTCTTTTCTTGTTTTTTTAAATGCTTTATTGTTTCCCTTTGTTTGGTTGTTTGTTTCTATTTGTTTCTTTTCTCTGTTTTCTCTTTCTTTCTTTCTGGTTTTTTTTCTGTCATTTTTTTCTTTTCTTTTTTTCTTTCTTCTTTTTTCTCTCTTTTTTTCTTTCCTTGGCTTGCTTGTTTGTGTCGAATTTCTTCTCTTTTTTTCATTTTTCCTTTGTTTTTTTTCCTTTCCTTTACTTTGTTTTTTTTTGTTTTTCTTTGGCTTTTTTGCATTTTTAAATTTCTTTTGTTTGTTTGTTTCTCTTTCTCTTTTTAATCTTATCTCTTTATATATCTGTATATGATCTATAATCGGAGTAATCTTTTTGTAATAATAATAATAATAACATTATTTAGTTTATAACCCCGGGATCTCACTGATTTATTTCCGTTAGTACAATAACAGATCTTAAGATAAACAAATCAAACCCTCATTTATTCTCTGACTAATAATGAGCTTTATTAATTAACAAATGAAAGCTGATTAATGGGTAGATCAGTGTTTATTTTCTGTATAATAAAGAGTTTTTATATGATGATGATGATGATGATGTTTTACCATTTTTTCCCTCCTGTAGAGCTGATTAATAAATCTTATCTATTTATGATTTACCCAGAATTCCTCTAAATACATGTTTGTGATAAAATAAGAGAAGCTCTATCCTAATATCCTGATTTGGATCTGATTGGTCGGGGAGGGATTTCTCTCTGTTTGTTTTTTTTTTTTTTTTTGCTGAATCAGTCGAATTCTTTCAGTCTGCTGCACTTTGTATCCTTTCTCCAAACAAGGGCACATCAACACCACATTCCTCTGGGATCATGTCATCATCATGTCCCGCCCTCCCCCCGGTCCTCTCACCCTCCCGCCTGCCCGCCCGCCCGCTTACCCACCCGTTCTCTCCCCATTCATGTTGTGTTTACTGAATAAACAAAGCAGCAGTGTGATCTTGACCTTTATTTTATTCACTCCCCCTCCTTTAGACGTGCCTAATCCTGTTTACCTTTCACCTGTAGGAGGTGCCACATCCCAGCCAACCCCACGCCGGCATACCAAGGCAGGACACGCCCCCCTGTCTGATCACGTGCGCCTTTATTTTGACGTGCTGGCCCGTTTTCCTGTTTCCTGATCGGTAAAGCCATTCTGAATATTTAGGAGGAAAGCCTGCCCCTAGTGGCAGAGTTCAGAATCTCAGTTTCTTATGAACGTTGAGATTGAGCGGCAGTTTGGGGGGGGGGGGGGGGGGTGTCGCTGTCTTGCCCGTCTG
>JAUZST010070389.1:0-21909 GCA_034779995.1 Parotocinclus haroldoi | reverse complement strand
TACTTGCCAGTTTCAGTTTGGTTGATCATCTAATAAAAATACATTGTTTCACTGTAGAGAATTTCATATATGGGCTACTGACAGAAGTAAAAAAAATGTTTTATTTTGTCCTTAAAAATGCTGTGCTGACATTGTCAGTACATGTTTTTAATGCACTAACTTAGCTGACTCACTTACTTTCTTGTCCGCTTCATCCTGAACAGGATGACGACAGAGCTGGTGCCCAGCTGGTGGCATAGGGTGCAAGGCAGGTTCTACAACCATAGACAGCAATCCATCTAAGAGCACATACACTCAAAAACTGATAAACACACCAGGGACATTTTAGAGACCTATCACACATCTTTGGGCTGTGGGAGGAAACCAGAGTACCCTGAATATACCCATGAAGACATGGGGAGGACATGCACACGATTTCATAGAATTAATTACTCATATTGCCTGAACACATATGAATGCTGTCTCCCGAGTACTGATTAAAGGTCATTTTCCCCTGTGTCTGGCCTATCGAAGTCCAGGAAGTCCTGCCTCCATCTGGATTTAAACCCTGGACATTCTCTGGCTAGACACGAAACAATACTGGATTTCCTTGTGAATCGTACTAAGCCATTTCTTGTTGTAGATATTTGTTACTGACCTATGGACCTTGATGAACTCGATGCTGATTTTGCCTATCTCTCCCTGAACTCACATGAACCTTGCCTCTCTCATGCTGATTTTACTTTCTGTTTTTGTTCTGTCTGCCTTTTCCAATAAATATCTGCAATTGCATCCTTTAGCTGTCCGTAACAGGTGACAATGGTACCAACCGAACCATTAATTAATTTATCTTGGAGCTTTTAAAATGGCATATATTTCTTTACCTGTTGTACAACATCAGAAAGGAGTTCTGTGTTAAGCAATAGTTTGGGCACCCCAGGGTTGTAACCTCATACCACCTGACATGGTGAACATGAATAAAGCAGACTTTGCGTCTTTCTGCTTTGTTTTCAGCTTTGACATGTGTGTCATGTTCATTGTCCCAGCTCAGAGCACACTCACGCATACAAGCATGGAAGTGCACAAACGCCTTCTCTGGAGTATGGATTCTGTGTCCGGCCTTTCAAAATCGAGGGGCTCAGCCTCAGCTGAAAGTTCCACCGGTCAGATTCAAAGTATTATCCAGATTTCCTTGTGAGCCATAACGAGCATTTTTCGTGTTGGATATACTGGTTACTGATTTCGTTGTATGTTTCCTTGGACTCTGCCTTTTGTGTGTTTGCCTTACACCTGTGCATCTTATTCACTGACCATAGAAAACTGGAATACCTGAAAACAGCCAAATGGCTAAATGCCTGTCAAGCATGTTACTTTTATTTCAACTTGCTGTTTTGTACATCCAAAATGTTTCTAGTAATCTAATACATTAAATGTTGTGCAAAACGGTGTGTGATCTTAACACCTCTGGAAATTTATATATGACATTTCTAAATAAACAATGACAAATAAAACGTTGTGATGTGAAATCTCAGCCTTGCCCAGTACACCTGTACTGGAGCTTAGTAATTAAGCAACAGATTTACAGATTTCTTTTCTCTTTAAACTCATTTTATGAATATGCGGCTCATTTTTTATTTAAGCACAAATCTACAAACACACCATGAAAAATTGTACAAATCTCTATAGCAAACACTGCATAAATGGTTTTATTTCTAAAATGATATTCAAAAATAATCATAATACAAATATAACCTTTTACTAACCAAAATATTCTTTACATAAAACATTGACTGACAAGACTGCCATGCAGGTCTAATACAGTGGTACTTGTTCCGGTTCCACCATGTAACTTGTGGAATTTGGATCTCGATACATTTTTACTAGAAAGAAAATTGTCTCAGTTCACGCCGTTTGCTTGGTACTTGGTGCAGTTGGTTAAACTGGTAGAAGTCGAGTCATGTGACTTTTTTTTAGCTGAAACTGGCATGGTTCTCTTACTTTACATGGGTCCTAAAATCGTTAGTAATGACAGACAACTAAAAAGAAAACTTTCCAGAAAGGAAATGAGATCACAGCCAACCAGAAGGAAAACTGGCTTCCAGTCTAAGCAGTTATCGTTAACAGCTCATGCCCGGAGATCACCAGTTGAGTAAGTGTTTCACTTACTTACAATACATTACCCAAAAAATCTATTTTTCAACACTTTATTATAAAATATACTTAAGGTTAATGATTGTGGTAGAAAAAAAACTGAAATATCACATGATCATAAGTATTCAGACCCTTTGCTCTGACACTCATATTTAATGTACAAGCTGTCCATTTCTTCTTATTCTTCTTAAGACGATTCTACTCCTTTATTGAAGACCAGCTGTGTTTAAATGAACTGATTGGGCTTGATTAGGAAAGGCACACACCTGTCTATATAAGACCTCACAGCTCAGAGTGCATGTCAATGCAAATGAGAATCATGAGGTTGAGGAAACTGCCCAAAGAGCTCAGAGAATTGTGGTAAGCCAAGGTTACAAAAAAATCTGCAGCCTTCAAGGTTCCTAAGAGCACAGTGGCCTCCAAAATCCTTAAATGTAAGACGTTTGGGATGACCAGAACTTTTCCCAGGCTTGCCGGCCAGCCAAACTGAGCAATCGTGAGAAAAGAGTCTTGATGAGAGAGGTAAAGAAGAGCCCAAAGCTGAGCTCCAGAAATACAATAGGGAGATGGGAGAAAATTCCACAATCACTGCAGTCAAACAAAAGTCAACTTTTTAGCAAATGGCTGCAATGGCTTTTTAGCAAATGGCTGAAACAAAATTTAAAGGGGTCGTAATATAGCTAGATAGCTTTAAGTCTCTAGACACACAAAAAATGCAAAATACAAAGCAAATGAAAAAAAAGAAAAAATAGGCTGCCTCCTATTTTGGTCTGGCCACAGTAACTCATCTACATCACAAGCAATGTTCTCCATGGCTAAACAGCGGGTAAAGAGCCTTCTGGAGTGATTTATCCAGATGCAGAAAGCCCCCACATCAACTTCACCATATGCATTCTCCAGTGCCTGGAGAAGAAGCATTCATGCATAGAGCAGATAGTTATACACCTTCCACTAACATGCTGACAGAAAAAAATCCCAAAACATCAATTGTTTTTAGGAAAGGGGAATATGGTAAGGTGGTTGAGGTGGAGAAAAATTAATTGTGTGCGGTCGATGAACCATAAGTTTCAGATTTCAGTGACTATGTTTAAAGTTCAAGAGTGTCAACAATTGTGAAAAACTAGCCTTCCATAAGTATTCACACACTGAATCATACTGAAATGTTTACCATTTGACTGACATATTTTTAGAAAATCTGAATCTAAACAAATAAAATGAATAAAATGAAAGTAAATAAACAAATAAAACTTTGAAAACTTACATCTTGAAAACGTAAATAAATAGAAAAACCATTTGCAAGATTTGTTGATTTTATGTCTACTGTGTCAGTGTCCTTCAAGCTAAAGTGCAAGTCTCAACAAGTTTAGTTGCAGTTATTGCTGAACAAGGGGTCACACCAGATACACCACATAGAAAAATAGAAAATACATAGAATATATTTAATTGATTACATTTCGGTGTTCTTAAGTCTTTCGGGACAGTCAAAATGAAGGTAACATATTACTCCAAACATCAGGTGAATAGCCTGAGTGAGCCTCAGCATAATCCAGAATGATTTGTTCTTCCAGTGTGATACCAGTGCAGGTATAACAATCAATACAAACTGGGTGGAATCTGTCACTATGTTTGAAACTTCCAGACAAAAATAAAGGTACAATATATAATTGCAAAGGCCTTCTTGGCCTCATTGTGATCTGATTATGTGATTTTGTGTAATAGCTATAAAACAGACTGTGAAGAAATCTCTTCCTTCACTCTTGAGAAGAAAAATAAAAACAAAGGACAGCATTCCACATAACTACACTATAATGGGTCTACAACCTAGGTAAATTATTTGTAGACCCATGTTTGTAGAAATGAAAAAAAAAATCAGTACAAAATATGTAGAACGCACGTCTCTTATTGATCTGTGGTCTGTGTGATTGCCAAGAAACCCCATTAAAATATGAAATATGAAATGAAAAGTATTTTTCTAGTATACAGTATTTTGGGCTCATTTGTTTTTGGCTCATTTTGTTGGATTAAAATAGCTAAAGGATGGGTTTCATGGCATGTGATAGTCCAAAGACTCAAAAATATCCCAGATGTTCAAGTTATTGGCGTTCCACCATTGTGACCTCTGCAGAAACCTTTAAAAACAAAATACAACAAGATACATCAATATGTTTTCCTTCACATTAAGAGATCAGCACAATACATTGGTAGAAACAGAATGTTCATTCTTGCGATATTTCATTTCAATTAAATAACTTTTTAAATAAATTTTAGAAAAGCTTCTGTTTTCTGAAAAGGGCTGGCCAGCATTCCAGGTCTTGATGAAGATTAATCTTCTACTTTTATTTCTTTTCACAACTTGGTGTCACAACTGTTGTATTTTGTTTTATTGTCTTCACACCATATACAAGCAACTGTTTTCAAGTGCTAACTGTTTTCAAGTCTTAACCTTGGCGATCAGTTGGGCAGAAAGTTTGTCTCACTTGCCCTTTGTTTCTTCAGGTTTTTTTTGTCAGATGAAATTACCCATTAGCTTTTGATGTTAACCCTTCATCTGTTGCATCCTGTGCCTGACCTTGGTTCAGTAAGGCAAGGGTGCACAGAAATAAGTGCCTTACCAACTCCAGTGAAGTGTTCGTCTTGTTGAAGCAGGGTCTTTGTACATCTTCTCAGCAATCTTCTGTAGGATCTCATGTTTCATGTCTTACGAAGTTGCTGTGTTTGTCATTTTTCACGTAAAATATTTTTTCCTGTCTCAGGCTATATTCAATATCCAAAGAGAGATAAAGTACCTCATATGTAGTAAGCAACTGTTCATGTAAGGTCAACACAGTATGAAGCCATATTACTGTGACTCAGTGTACTAGTTGAAAACAAGACATAGTAAAAATATACTATTAAGAAAGTTTTCTTTCAGTGAATTAGCATTGTGGAGCATGAAGCTGAACTGCATGCAGATTCAGTTGATTTTTCAACTTATATGTTAGGCATTCTTATTTGCATAATTTTATCTTACAAACAAATCCTACTACACACTGTCTGGAAAGAAAGAAACCATGAAACTCCAAGAACATTTCCTATTTCTAATGTTGGATGAAAAATGAAGCAGAATCCAAACAGTAAGATATCATCATCTGATTTCAGTCAGCCAATCTCAAATGGACAAATTTGAAACTGTGGAAAACAAGCGGTCCAAATACTTGAACTGAATGCGGACGGATATTGTTGTTTCGGAACTTGACTTCTTAATAAAGCCCTTTTGCGCTGACATCTTGAAATCCATACAGTGAAGTGTCTTAGTAAACCTAGTACACATGACCGATTTCAGACCATTCTTCCATTCACATTATAATCTCCTGTGATTCATTTTTCTCTGGGCTATAATAACCCACAGGGGAAGCAGTCATAGCAGGCTCCAGTTTTCTTGGTCGCTACCCACATTGGCCTCTTTGGCAAAAAATGTAACCAGACCACTACTTCCTTTTATTTTGCCAAATATTAGCATATAATAAAAGTTCTTGGAAGCCTGTCAATGAATGACCAGCTATAGTTGCTGTAATATTAAAAACTTACACATATGCACTGCTGTGCAAAAGATATAGGCACCATAGGTATTTGTGTCCAAGTCTTCTGCATTAGCGTTTCAGTAAAAAACTTATTTTAGATTTGATCATATTTAATAATAATTCCTAGAAAATAATATGAAGTGAAGTTAGTATTTGACATGACCACAACTAGCTTCTAAAACACCATCAGTTCTCTTAGATACACTGCCATGCGGTTTTTGAAGATACTCAGCTGGTATGTTTTTCCAAGGCTGTTGGAAAACCTGCGACAGTTGTTTTGAAGATTTTGATTGTCTTACTTGTATTTGTCTCTTCATGTGATCCCAGACTGATTCAATTTTGCGATCACAGTGATGTTGAGATCGCAGTAGGGTCCATACCACCTGATGTAGGATTCCTAGTTCATTCCTTGTTCACTGGCATCAGTAATTGATCTTTCTTCTGGTAGATATGCATGATGAATAGGAAATACACCCCCAAACCTGAATCAACTTCCACCATGCCTCACTATTGAATGAGGACACTGTACCATTTAACAATCTCTACTAATCAAACTGTAAACTGCCTTCTGTTGCACACCCACATTTTGCCTCATCAGTCCGGAGCTACATTGTACTGCACCTTAGGGCTTGTGTTTTAGTGCTTAAGTTAGCTTTATTTTGTTCCCTCTGAACCATGACCTTTTAACTCAAACTCTTTCATGACCACTATTAACAAGACTTCTTCACACTATAGTTGGATGTACCAGGGTCCCAATAGTCCCACATTCTGAGCTGACAGTGGTGTTGGGAATTTTCCAATATTGAAGAGAATCAAAAATAGTATAGTAAACCAAGGTTTTATTGCAAGTTTGTGCTTCAATTTGCCTGCTTGTTGTGCTTGTGCAAAAGAGCTTGGACAACACATCAGGTAACCCCTGTCTACTGTCTACTGGTTGTTAGATTTGTTATGTACTGATCTAAAGTATATACCCACATAGTCCTGAGGGTTTTGTGGAAACTACACACTGCAGGCAATATTTTTTTTGCAAAAGTAATGTAAATCTAAAATACCTTGATTTTCATTGATACAATAATGTTGTAAAACATCTCTGTACTTATACAGTAACTTTTGCACAGTAGTGTACGTCACACTTCTCAAGAAGTGAGAGACCCCAAAGCATTGGATACAAAATGTCAGACTACCCACATTGTTTGACTATGTTTACTTTTTGGAGCTCTTTCATTTTCAGTAACTTCAGCTTTGATGTATCTGAATGCGTGTATGCAAAACTGAAAGAAATGTGCATGTTCACAAAGTTTGGGGTGAAGCACACTGTTCGTTGGCATCACTAGGACTATTATTGATCTAAGAATTCACTGTTGATTTAATGCACATCAGTACATAAAAAACCTTAAATGGTGCTGAAAATAAGTCTAAAGACTAAAAAGAAATAATGCTTACAGTATGTAAGTTTAGTTTCTGGAATGTTCTCCTTCTCTTCTCTGCACACTACAGAGATCTGCCAGGAAAGTGTCAAGTGAAATAATCAATGACCAATGGTCAATAAACGCTAGGAAATGTATCAAGCCCCGCCACAATAAAGGCAACAAGAGCTTGCTGTGGAAAAATAGATGGTAACTAGCAAGCTGTCCTCATTGTTAGGCAATGAGAGCTTGAGTAGTTAGACAGGGTGACTTTCACCAATCGCTAGGAAATGTAACAAAAGGTCAACCAGGTGTTCCGCTGTGAAGCTGTTTGCTTCTAGGGGGTCATACTAGACTGCACCCACTGCACCTGTGCTTACTGTGGCTGAAGGTGTGGAGGCCACGAGGCGACTTGTCCTGTCCCTATCAATTTCATGTCTTTATATTTCACTTATTACATGTACACTGCTCACAAAGTATAGGGGGTATTTAATTTTTACATATCGCCTAGACTTTGTGAGCACTACATTTAATTACTATTATTCCATTACACTCCTTTGCTTGTTTTATGCTTTCAATCAGTAATTAAAAAGTAAGTTAAAACAATCATTTGAGGGTTCTCATGGAGATATTTGATTCAAACTTTAAAACAAAACAAATCAGAGTTTCAAAAGAAGGAAGAAACCAGTGGTTACTGTACTGTATGCACATTTACATTTGCATTCATTATATGTAGACTCAAGTATTTTTAAAGAAAACATTTATTATGTCAGTCATTACATTTAAAGCTGTTATCAATGTTTCAATCTGCTCCCTCTCTGAATTTTCACAAAAGTAATAATAATTTAAAAATTACACATATGTTCCTGCTACAATGTCCAAACTTAAGTGTTCAAGTGTTTTAATAACAATTTAATAATTTAAAAAACTTAGACACCCTGATCAAATGCCACATCTTGTTTTAAAAACAAAAATATACAAAAGGTAAAACATCCACTGCAGGGAACAAAAGTGATTATGATGCATTTACAAGCCAATTACGTTCAAAGACTGAGGTGGCTCAGCATTTAAGGTACTGAACTATAGACCAATGAGTCCAAGTTAAAGCTGTAGCACTTTCATGCTTCCGCTGTTGGGTTGTTAAGCTTGGTATTTATTTGGTTTACTTAACTTCGCTATTGGCATCAGTGGCCATTTCAGCGGTATACACAAAGCTATACATAAGTTTATATCAGGACTAATTATATATTTTTCATGCATTGCGTATTGTAAGGCTGTATCAGTTGAAGTCTAAATAAGTCTGCTAAATTACTAAATGCGAATATAAACATAAGACCCTAGAGAAAGCATTTGCATATCAAGAAATATCAACATTAACCAGTAATATTTAATAAATGAACACAGAAAATGTGTTTTTCATATGTATCCACTATAGTATTTTCAATTAATTGAGATAAACCACTGTAGCCCCATACCTACACAGTGTGAGACCACAGCTATGGGAAATAACATAATAAGTACTGCTTAAATAAGCCCGTCCTGAGTTCCCTTATTATCAAAAATAAAGGAAAATGCCTGCAGGTTCTCCTACAAAATGATGAAGTTCAAACATTTTCTATGCAATGTTGGTTCTTCAAGAATAAGTTATTGATTCATTTATTTATTTTGCAGTAGACCATTCAAGATGTTGCACATCTAGTAATCAGCTTAGTAAAATGTTTTGGAACATATACAAACTTTGGGGACAAATTTGCATCAGCAGGTTGGAAAAAGCGGTTGTATGACCACAAAGTTGACAGCAGAAACATGCTTAATAGTACCTTTCCAGCCACTATGTTTTGATATGCTTGAGTAGTGTTTGTTTATGCTTCTGTAAGACCATGCAGGTGTGTGTATGTCTATGTTGGTGGAGGCCAGTTAACAGATTTGATGGCTTAGTGTTGGGAACATGCCAGAACACACCTACGAGCAATTGCAGTAAGTGTGTGAGTGGTTTGTTGGTCGCAGTGTCACATCAATGGGCTAGACTAAGCTAATCCTGTGTTCTGCCCCTAGCTTTACATGCTGTGTCTACAATAAATACGCTTAGTGTGCAAGAGTGACTTGGCAAATCAAACAAAGACAACAAAGAGCAACAAAAATAATGCTCACTTCAGCCTAAAGGGAGCTAATGGAAATTAATGGGTTTGAAAGTTTGTTTATATGTTTGTGTAAGTGTGTGTGTGTGTGGGTGCGTGTGTGTTTGTGTGAAATAAAGGGAGAGAGGGCATGCTCAGTTAAATAAACATAAGAATCTTATTGCTTTTAAAATAGCAATGATCAGCATATCTTCTTATTTGAGCACTGGTTTCTTGGTCAGACATCTTTATCAGAAAGACCAGTTTAGTATAGGAGTTTGTCAGCTAAACCAGCATCAGACCATCAACAACTAATATCAACATCAATGAACAACAAAAGATGGCATATGATGTTCGTTTTAACAGGGATGTCTAAACTGTCCTGGTTCCTCTACTTAGACATTTTATTCACTTTAGACCTTGAAATTCCAATGGAATATTCTCTTCAAGTTTTTCATAATTAACAGTTTAAAAACTGAAAATATGTTCTATTTAAATCCCGATTATGACATATATGTACTGTAGAAATATCAGCAGGTGACAAATTATAACCAACATGGTGCTAGTGCACCATAAACCAACAGAACAGGCATAGATTCAGCAAGACTTTGGAAACGTCATTCATTTTGATCCATTTCATGGCATAGAGCTGGAATCTAACTGTACATTTGGAGATATGGTAATGGTAATTGGCATTAGGGCAAATATATCTTCGTTATCTTCCAGTCATTTTAATTAAAGCTACACTTGTTTGAAGCTTTTTATTTGTTACTTTGACAGTGGAACTGGAGTTTTAAGGTTTGTAGTAAGTGCCTGAAGTGCTGTATGAAAGTCAACATACTATTGTCTTGCATTGTGTTCTCCCTAATCCTCCCCGTGCTGATGAATGGCTAAGGCAAAAATGATGCTATTTAATGACCAACTAAGTATAAAAATGTAAATTTAAAAGTGTAAATTTAAATTTTTTATATACTTCATGTTTTCTTTTAAAGTTGTCAGTTGCTGACGTGATTTTTATAAGGTAACTTGCTCATTTCATAGATTTATTTCAAGTAAAGGCCAGATTTCAAGCATATTTTACTAAATCATGAACACAAATTTTTGTGTGTATCATACCACAAAGTCTCTATCACTCTTGTTCTCTCTCTCTCACTTGCTCAATCTCCCTTTCATACATTCTTTATATATGTTATATGTGCTATAGAGACAGAGAGACAGAGAGACGGGTGTGGGTGGAGCTTAAGTGGGTATGAAACATGAATTATCTAACATTTGAGATCAGTGACTCCTTTGAGGTTTTGAAACAGTAACACTTTAGGGAGTGCTGAACTTCTGAAATGTGTAATAAACAATGCATTTAGATTTTCTCTGTTCTTATGATACTTTAAATGAGCATGGAAAAATAAGCTCTGAGAGAAGACATTGTCCTAGATACTGTATATCACTCCGCTTCTCTCAGGATGAACAGGATGAAACAGGATTAAAGAAGCATTCTGCAATGACTGAAATCTGACAGCAGTGAGATCTCAGAGCATTTGATGCACATCCACAGCGATATCCAAAATGCTCCAGAGAAGTGCTTAGTGATATCCATAGTCTAGACAAAAATTCAAGCTTAATTGGCCAAGAATCTGAAAAAAAACAGATCTCATTTAGAGAACATTTCATGCATCCTGATAGGATTTGATCCACATGCATTTAGGCCAAAGAAAAGATTTTCCAGACATGGCACTCATGCATCATGTGGTTTATAATATAATGGGTTGAATAAGGTTTTGGATTAGAAATGCCTCAAGCAATTAATTTAAGAAGCTTTTTAATTTGTATGCATGCATTAATTTGGCTAATTCTTACATAGGGCAATACAGCAGTGCAAATATTAGCATTGTTGTCTCAGCCCCAGAGGATCCAAATTCAGTTCCTGGCCCTTGCTCTGTGTGGGCCTTTATGGGGTTTGTAGTTTCTCACTTTGTCTGAGTGGATTTCCTCCAGGTGCTACAGTTTTCTTTCACATCCAAAAGACATGCTTGAGGTTAATTGGTGTCTCCAAAGAGTTCCACTGTGTATATACATGGCATGTGCTGTGATGGACTGGCACCCTGTCTTGAGTTTGTGTCCTGCATTACCAGTTATACCCTTCCTTCCTTGTGAATCTGAATCTAATTAAGCAGGTATAAAAATAAATAAATAATTCTTATATCTATTCTTCTGAATAAATAATAAGTTTTCAATGAACACTTCTGAAAATTCATTTACTTGAGCATGACTTTTATGAAGCATGATTTTTGCAAAGGTGACACAAAAAAGAGAATTTTAGAGTTGAAATCCAAGAATAAGGCATGATGGGCCATCTGTGAGTAATAAAATGGACTTTAATGTTGGTAATATGACAGGGTTACATAATGTGCCCATTATTAGGAAAGGTTATATAACCGTTAGAGTGCTGGCTTACTGCTTTTCTTGTCTTATTTTTGTCTTGATATTTTCATGGCCATTAGCACAGAAAAAGCTGTAATTTTACAAAGAGACTGGGTTAGAATGAATGAGCAGCAAGATATTCGGATATGTAGCTTTAATATTAGTAAGTAAGGATTTGAATGTTGGTTAACATTGTGTATGATGTGTAGAATGGAGGACATGATTATTGCTGGTATACAAATTTATACTGATTATTGATGGCTATTGCTGGCATA
Source organism: Parotocinclus haroldoi (assembly GCA_034779995.1). NCBI lineage: Eukaryota > Metazoa > Chordata > Actinopteri > Siluriformes > Loricariidae > Parotocinclus > Parotocinclus haroldoi. The sequence goes on along the minus strand of JAUZST010070389.1, from coordinate 10,003 downwards.
CAGCAATTCATTTGCACAGTCTGGTAGTTATTTATTTATTTATTTTTTCTGTTAATAGAACAATATTTTGTTTATTTTTAATATATCAAATAAGTGACTCAAATCAGTCAACAGTTTATTCAGGGATGTCATGAGTTGCCTACTTTGAGAACATCTGTTAGACAAATAGAGCAGGTCTGTAATTGCTACCTTGCACAATTCAGAATCAAAAAGTCACTTAAAAGAGTTAAATCAAAAGGAACCTTGCACAATTTGAATGGGATGACATGCTTCTTGCTTAACACATTATGTTTGAAATAATAGGTTTGTCAAGTTTATGATACTTTCTGGCATTTAAGAGCAGACCATCCTTCCCCCCTTGTCTGGATTTACCCATCCCAAAATTTCCTGTAGACATCTTTGTGGCATTGTAGGATAGTAAGAGGGATAAATGCATTGAACAATCCGTAGAAAATCACATTATTAGAAAAATACTAAACGTTTACATGACACAGTAATCGGATAAAGTTGAGGTATGCTCATGAAACACCTGTTTGGAAATCTCTGCGATGGATGGACAACGTCCCAACTTCACTTGGAATTGGGGTTGCATGATATGGAAATACTACTGGTGAATATTTTGCCCTTATGAAATACCCATGCTTGATAATTGGGAATGTCAAAGTTTCATTTTGCAATAATTTGGGTGTAAATTGGGTTTTGCTGAACTTAAGCAAATTAAATTCAAATAGTGTTGAGTTTGGACTCAAAGAATGAATATTTAGGTCAGGTTCATTCTGTTCACATCTTTACTTAAAGCACCCTCAGTTTGAATGCTTATTAACCTGCAATCGCCGACAGTTGCACAAAGGTTAGAGCGGTACAGTACTAATCAGATAGTTGTAAGTTAAATGCCTGGATCCTCCAAACTGTTACTGTTAGTGCTTGCTCACTGGTTGTTAAACTTTGGTCCTTAATTGCTCAGTAGGTTGGAGGCATGTCTGCTAAATACTGTAAATGTAGTCATAGGTACAGCAATCTTTGGGATGGGGAAAAGTATAGATGTCGATGACATTAATGTGTGCGACCACCGCCCCATCATTTACACACACCTCTAGTGAGTAACATAACATGACATACAGTAATTGATACATACAGTAGATGTGAGAATATAAAACTAATTCACTTTACACACTGTTTCTAATCTGCAAACGTTTCTTTCCCATTTAATGTAATCGTGTGATTCATGAGAGATGGATGAACAGGAACCATGCTGACTAGGTCAATTACCCTATGCTGAATTGAAAACAATACCAATAATTTTCTCCTTTGTCCCTGTTTTATTTGCAGCACTATTTCACAATTGTGTTAAGTAATTAAACTCAGAAACTAACAGTAGTAATTACACTTGATAGACCCCTTGGAATTTTTCCAGTCAGTGAAGTTACTGGTTAGATGTAAAGGCCCTGGCTGTAAAACAATGGCCACTAAAAGGGAAGATGCTGATGTTAAAAAGATGGGTATAAATACAACTTCACTGAGCCTACTGTATGAAATTGCAGTATGAATTAAAAAGTATGGTAGTATTTTTAAACTTGTATTAACGTAGCTTAGAATTCAAGTTCAAGTCCAGTATACAATTAAACGAAATGACGTTCCTCCAGGATCAAGGTGCTACATAGAACAATAAACTACACAACATAAAGTGCACGTGTGTAGCATGTGCAATACAGGACACTAAACAATAAATACAGGAACCAAAAACACTATACATAAACAATAAATACAAGGCAACAGTGCAGATAGCCCACTGGTAGTGTGAGCAGTAAGGTGCAGATATATCCATTTGTTCAGTTTAAACAATATGTTCTCAAAAGCTGTCTGATAATAGATCCAGATGTCAGGCCACTCAACAGTGGCAGATACAACATACTGTATTTACATGCAGGGATTTAAAAAAGTGCAATCATAACCAGCAGGGTCAGGTCTCCAGGTGACATCCAAATTGATGCGTTAAATACCAAATGAATTGAAGAAAATTGCCTCAGCAGGTAAAAGATGGGTTCATTCAGGTTAGGCACTGTAGTAATAATAGCAATAATTAATTATGTGTCATGACACAATTTATGGCTGTTGGAATGCTAATATGGGGCTGATTTCTTTCACTTTATTCAATGTACCAGCTTCCAACTAAGGTTGCACAGATACTTACAATTCAGTGTCTTTAAATAACACATCATTTTTTATCAAAAAGTGTGCAATCCAAATTTCTGAACTTTTGCATTTGAGCCTTAATCAATTCTGATATTAGATTAGAGTAATAACTCATCTCTCTCTCTCTCCTTCGCAGTCATACAATCTGTTTGTCTCTCTCTTCCTTCCTCTCAACTAAAGTCTAAATGGATCTTTAGTGGAGCATATGGACAGCTGTCTCTCTTATTGGCCTGATTGCTTCAGTGCTGCTGAAAACATGCTCTCATCTTACTTACCCACTCCGCCGGCTGCTCTGTGGAAGTTGCTTGTTCGCAAACAATCAATTTTAGATGAAAACAGCAGCAGCAGAGTGCCGGGTGCTGCAGTGGCCTGCCTGCATTTAAAGAAAAAGTTTTGGCTCTGTCACTAACAATTAGCGTGTTTAAATACACATGGTTGCCGATCCATCTGCCTTTCTGTCACTCTGTCAGCTTCTTACATACTCTCACAGCAAACATCCCCTATGGCTCACAGCTTTTAGCCAAGCCCCACATGGCTTACGTCTGGTTTTAAAGTGATCAGTTCTGCATTTCAATAGACCTGAAAAAGTCAGGTCTGTGTCTCATACTGGTTCACACAGCATTTCAAAATCTCAGAGATCTGTTGAAGTTTAAAAGCAAGTATCTAGACAATGATACTGCCTTGTATAATTGTAAGGATTTGGTTGATAAGGTGGGTGGATAAGCAGTTAAAAAATCTAATACTGGAATGCTGTTTTCTCAATCATGCTTGACTGGTACATGAAACACAACCCACCCAGACCTCTGTGTCGTTACCATATCTGCTAATTAACTTCATTTGCTATGAAAACGAATGAAGTCCAGATGGCACTGCTAGCAAATGTTCATCAATCTTGAGTCTCCCTTACATTGCTGCACAGTCTTGAGATGGGTTGTCCATTTCAACGCTTAAATATAATTTTAAAAGGTTCCTCACCCTCCAAGGAATCTGCTGGTTAGTTGTTAAGAAAAAAAATATACAGGGTAGACAGATGTGCAAATTAGGGTTATGGACTGTTTTTACACCAAATCAGCATTTAAAACCCAACCCAGTTTGGCAAATATAGAAATGGAAAAAGTGCAGCACTGTTACCAACTGAGCAAAGTATGACTATGAGTTTACAACTAAGCCTGGCAATGTATATCAATATTTGACATCAAATTCTGCTTAAAAGTTATACATTGCAGAATTGCCCAGAGCATTTATGTGTTGGCCAGTTTCCAGATTGTTCTGGAAAACAAGCAACAACTATGTGGATAGCAGGAGCATGTTATAAAGGTATCTGAAGGGACTTCACCTATATGCCTTGCTCTCTATTCTTCATATACACTATACAGATTAAAGTTTCTGGACATTCATTCTTGTTATTGAGCATACTGCTCACAAAAATAGGGGATATTTTATTTAGAAATTTCACATCTATAGGTTTCTATTCCCAACAGTCAGTTTATCAACTTTCTGCCGTTGTGTTTTTTTGTTTAACCAACTTTTATTATGAATCTTGATCTCTGTTACACCAGACACTTAGAAAATGCACTGGAATGCCAAAAATGTGAGACTAATAACAAAAGCTGTCCTCAATAGTCATGTTCCAAAATCTAGTGGGAAGTTTTCTTGGAAGAACAAATGCTGTTGTAGCAAATTTCATACTAAAATCCATGTTTTGGGTGTAATTTTAGGGGACTACAAACTTTTGTCAGTAACGCTACTTTGAGGGCCACAAACATTGTCTATGTAAGCATAATCATGCTTACAGTGGGTTCGGAAAGTATTCAGACCCCTTTAAATTGATCACTTTTTGTTTTATTTCAGCCATTTGCTAAAATCAAAAAAGTTTATTTTATTTCTCATTAATGTATACTCAGCATCCCATCTTGACAGAAAAAAAGCAGACGTAAAATTTTTTAAGAACCGAAATATCACATGGTCATAAGTATTCAGACCCTTTGCTCAGTATTTAGTATGAGCACCCCTTTTTTGGGAATGATGTAACAAGCTTTCACACCTTAATTTGGGTATTCTCGGCCATTCTTCCTTGTAGATCCTCTCCAGTTATGTCAGGTTGGATGGTGAACATTGGAAGACAGCCATTTTCAAGTTTTTCCAGAAATTATCAATTGGGTTTGGGTCAGGGTTCTGGCTGGGCCAGTCAAAAATGGTCACAGAGTTGTCCTGAAGCCACTCTTTGTTATGTTAGCTGTGTGCTTAGAGTCATTGTCTTGTTGGAAGGTAGACCTTCGGCCCAGTCTGAGGTCCTGAGCACTCTGGCTTAGAATTAACGCCAAAAAGTTCAATCTTTGTCTCAGACCACAGAATCTTATTTCTCATAGTCTGGGAGTCATTTATGTGTTTTTTGGCAAACGCTGTGCAGGTTTTTAGCTCCGTTGGGCCACTCTGCCATAAAGCCCCGACTGGTGATGGGCTGCGGTGATAATTGACTTTGTGGAACTTTTTTCCATTTCCCTATTGCATCTCTGGAGCTCAGCCACAGTGAGATTTGGGTTTTTCCTTTACCTCTCTCACCAAGGCTCTTCTCCCACGATTGCTCAGTTTGGCTGGTCACCCAGGTGTGGGGAGAGTTGTGGTCGTCCCAAACTTCTTCCATTTAAGAATTATGAATGCCAGTGTGCTCTTAGGTGTGTTCTTGATTGCTGCAGAAATTTTTTTTGTAAGCCGGATTTGTACCTTGCCACAATTCTGTCTCTGAGCTCCTTGGTCAGTTCCTTTGACCTCATGATTCTCATTTGCATGCTTATATAGACAGGTGCATGAGTTTACTAATCAAGTACAATCAGTTAAATTCAACACAGCTGGACCCCGATGAAGGAGAAGAACCATCTCAAGAAGGATAAGAAAAAATAGACAGCTTGTGAGTTAAATTAAAATTTTTTTGTCAAGATAGGATGCTGAGTGTACATTAATGTTAATGTTTTTGGATTTTAGCAAATCAAGCTGCAATTAAACAAAGAGTGAAAAAGTTAAAGGGGTCTGAATACTTTCCGTACCCACTGTAAGTGTCACACATCTGATTTTATGCCTTAATGTGGCCTAATGTGGCCTTCTCTTCTAATCTAAGCCACCAACATATTCAGATACATGTCTGAAATGTGACCATCCAACCTAAATGAGAACACTGAGGTCAATATTAATATGACTTTCACAACATTCCAACACACTATTTGCCAAAGATACTAAAGGGAAAGTTAAAATGACAGCAGTTGGGGGAGTTAGGGCAGACTAAGAGGAAAACAAAAAGCTTAAATCAAACTTTAAAGATACCAATGATGCAAACCAAAGGAGTGTCCTTTGGACACAGTAAAGTTTTATGTGAGATTTGTTAATATAACTCTGTATAGTAGTGCTGAATAAAGGTTTACTAAAGTAATCCCTTGCCCATGTGGCTTTATCAGCTATTGATGAATGACAGTTCAAGATGCAGTGTTGTCTGAGGGATCAATAATCACAGTTGTTCAGCTTTGGCTTGCACATGGCCTTTGCGCACTGAAATTCCTTCCTTTGAAAATTCATTTAATCAGGTACATTGTCTTAGAAAAATGTAATATATTTCTTACACATTTTTGATAAAGTTAAGATCTTCTGGCCATCTTTGATCATCAAAGTCTCAGACATTCATGTATGCTGCTTTTGTACCAAATCATGATTACAATCATCATTTGACATCACCTGTTTAAAATCACATAATTTGAAATTGACCCTTTTTTGCATGCTTAAAATACAGGAATAGAGGTTTATTAACAAATGTAAATGTTAAAAATGTAATTAATTGTATGTCCCTTACAGTCAGTGTTAACTGACCTTATTTGGAATAGTTGCTGTGAAGCTTTGGTGTGTGTTTTGTTTATGTTGCTACATCATGTATACTTCACAACAAAGATAAATACAAGCATTTTCACTAGTGGGCTCAAACCCCCAATATACACTGTGTATGTACACAGTCTCAATGTGCACGTCTAGTTATTAATTTCTCAACTTGTTATTGACTACAGCACTAGTGCTATTTGTGAGAACTTAGAAGGGCAAGCAAAAGTTAGAGACAAAATATTTTTTGGTTCTGTCACCTTTTTTATTTTCCTATTGATATTCAAAGAGGTAAAATATCAATATTGCCCTTCTTGGCATAGAGCTATTTAATACACTGGCTGACCTTATAGGAAAATTTATTATGTGGCATCCAATATTGTGTGACTGTATCTCAAAGTCTTTAACCTTGAGCTTTTAAAGAAAGGGGAACTCTGACTATCTATGGCCTGACAGATCAGGATGTCTGGCTGTTTTTAATAAAATACAACTGAGGCACCAAAAGCAACACTAAATTTAATAAATAAACAGGGTGTGTACATGACATAGTTAATTTCACTGTGTCTGTTTGTATGTGGCTCAGTGCCATAAAAAGCACTGCCAGTAGTAACTCTTACATTTCTTTCATACACTACATTTTAGCTAAATAACATGATTTAGGAAGGTCTGCCAGTAATTTAATCTAGTAATGCAACTCTCCTGTGATTGCTGCCCTTGGTCTTTTTGCCTTATTACAACAACTTTGAAACACACACACAACCCCCCAACCTCGACCCACACACACATGCACAGTTTGTCTTTCTATAATTGAGAGAAAATTCTATATCACAAGATGTCTATAAAGTAAGTTAAGAAATGTATTACTCACTAACAGACAGGAGATTTTTCTGATTTATTTCAAGCAAAAGAAACCTAGGTTTTATCTACATTACATCAACTCAATGTAAGCCTCGTGGGTGACGCAACAAACATCAATGCACATAATAATAATGTGGGACAATTTTGCTCCCCATAAGGTACAATAATGTCAATCTTTCTATGATGCATGTGGGGATATTTGGTCCACACAATTATATTAAACCTGACCCAGCACACACAAAAACACTCATCAAACTAGCTCCTTATTCGATTACTGAACACAGTCTATTCTGCACAAAATGTATTGTTGCACTGAGTCAACATGTAGTTGTTAGCACCTACCATGCATGCAATGTAATTTCTTCGCCATACGTATATTTACAGCATTTATCAGACACCCTTTTCAACACCAAAGTGTAGCTTGGCAGAGCTGAGAACTCAAAACATTTTTATTAGTAGTCTATAGCTTTTATCACTGATTCCACACTGATTCTTCATCTCTGATCACTAAATGAGCAGAGGGTGTGGTGCACCTTCTGTGGGATACCACTCTGACTTTAAGATAAATGACTGCCACTTCTGTCCTTAATGCATTCAGTTTAACATAGATTTAACTTTTGCCAAGATATTAGTCTGTACCCATAAATTTTGCTTTATGTGCAGTTACAATGAAAATCTTTCCTATATGACAAAGTACTCTGGTGCTAGTGTATTATGTAACTAACTTGTATCAACATCTTGGCTATTTTATCATCTGGTATACATTTACATTTACAATATTTAGCAGATGCCCTTACAAAAGTGCTACAGTAAAATAACCAGTCAGTGTAGGTCCTAAGTCGGAGTACGTAATAAACTGACATAGTCTATGATGTATAGTCTACAATAAAAAGTCTCAGAGAAAGCAGCTATTTATTTAGTGGTAACTGGAGATGTGCAGCATCTTCTAAATGCCCCTCCCCCTACCCAATTTAATCTGGTGTTGTGGTTTATTCTGATATACATATCAGGCAGTTTAAAAGGCAAAAGCACAGGCATTAATGTCTAAACCACTGGCAACAAAAGCAAGTACACCTCTAAGTGAAAAAGTGTCAATATTTTGTGTGGCCACCATTATTTTCTGGCGCTCCAAATTCTGTAGAGCTTCACCCATAATCTTCAAATATCATCTTCAGTGCTGTTTAATGAAAAGATATAATAAATTAGTTGCAAAAAATGTGAAGGGTGTACTCAGTTTTGTGAGATACTGTAGTCCTGTTACATTTCAGTATCAACGTTCTTGTTAAGTAAACATGAGATTCACATGAGCCTCACTGTGATCTCAATTGAAAATGCATACACATCAGATTACTGAAGTTTTTTACTCAGAAGAACAACTTGAGAAACAGCATACTTAAAAAAATCATATTTTATACTTGATCTCACTGTTCTCTCTGTGAAACTGAGAAATTGTGGAGATCTCTTTTGTGATCTTGTTCTGTCCTGCAGAAAGTCACAATGCAACTGGAGCCTTTCCCATGAAACACTCATTTATTCATTTATTCTATACACTCCCTGGAAGTTAAAGGGAGCCAGATTACTTGCATCGTGGCACAAACACTTTTTTTTCTTGGTCCCTGACTTTTGTCATAAAGAAGCAGTGCTCATGAGGACAGTGGTGATTCAGCGATTTAGAATCTACTACTACTAGAGCTACTAATCATAAGGTTCAGTTCAAATCTCAGCATTGTCACTGTTGAGCTCCAGAGCAAGGCACTCTGATGCAAGATTAAACTCTCATAAAGCTTAGTCAGGATATGGTGGAATATAAACAATGGCAATGTGTTGTTCTCATTGGTATTTACAGACATGATAAACACCTGCCAAAACACAGGTCAAAATGGAAAAGATTTAAATATCTGAGTTCATAATGAGCATTTGTGTACTCTATGACTGATGTGATGAGCCATATTCAAGAGAAAATTAGTATTCATAGCTTGCACCTCAATAACAAGTCAAGAGTCAAGTTCCATGCAAAATACGCTTTATAATTTTACCAGCACAAATCTCTGCCTCTATCCAAGGGCCATTAGTGTGCAGTCTAAGGAGGAGTGAGTAATTGGTTGCAAGGCCACACTGATACAGACAAGTGCTTAGACCTGACGACAGATTTAATATAATTCAGTAAGGTTCTGAATTCCCAATGACTGTCTCAGTTTAACCCACCACAATGTCCTTTCTTCATTCTCACTTTCTGTAGTTCCCTTTTCTCATTTCCTCTGTTAATTGTGCATTCACCTTTCCTCTTTCATTCTCCATTTTAAACCCTGCCTCCCTTCCTCTCTCTGTTGCTCTGCTTCTCTCTCTCAGTCACTGACTTCGTCATTACCGGCAAGCCCCTTTAAAACACACATCACTCACCCAGATCAGTGAGCCCTGCAGCTTTAGCTGGGACCTTCAGATGTCATTGGACATCGTCTCAGCCCATGTGGCGCCCCGTGTTTGTGTGTATGCATGTGTGTGAGAAAGACTTATGAAGATACTAGGGTGTAAATCTGACTGCTTAGACAGATGGCAAGAGCATCGGAGCACCCGCAGATGCTCTTCTCATTTTCATTCAGGGACGCGCGCATCCTACTCTGGAAAAATGGACAGAGACAAATCAAACCTTTAAGCAGTGACTGAAAAGTGAACGTCAAAGGCATCAGGACAGGCTGATTATTCAACCTTGAATAATCTGTTTTCTGCTAATCATATTAAATGTTTCTTACTGAAGGTAATAGGCTGCTCCCAAGTGTTCATCTCTCTTGTAAAAAGTATGACAAGAGCAGTTTCATATAGTACCAATGTGCCATAATACTACCTTAAAACAGATGCTTAGCCCCTATATGTCCACCTAAACAAATTCTTTAAGGTAGCATTCTGTTGCATAACCCCTTACTGTGACTACACTACAATTGCATTCCTTAAAGTTCAATCATTACAAATTTTCGATAACACAATTGACACTCTATGATGGACTGATGCCCTGTCTTGTTTCTTTATTTGATTTATTTCATGTCACTATTCACATCAGTGGCCATTTCAGGGGCACACACAAAGATATATATAGATC
>JAUZST010070378.1:10000-21909 GCA_034779995.1 Parotocinclus haroldoi | reverse complement strand
ATTGCATTATTTTTGGTACTAGTATTATTATTATTATTATTAATGATAGCAGTATTCTTAGTAAAAGCATTATTATTATTAGCAGTATTAGTAGTATTAATATTATTGCTAGTATTGTTAGTAGTAATTATTGCATTATTTTTGGTACTAGTATTATTATTATTATTATTAATGATAGCAGTATTCTTAGTAAAAGCATTATTATTCGTAGTAGTAATATTAGTTGTAAGTATTATTATTAGTACTAGAAACATTATTATTATTATTACTAATATTATTATTGCTAGTATTATAATTCATGTTATGGTGATTACTATTATTTCCTATTGAGGTTAAACGCATTATTAATGGTAGTTTTTCTATTATTATTATTACTATTTCATGTTTTATGTACAATTTACATTGTGTAAAAGCTAAACCAGCCGGCCTTTTCTCTTCACCTTTTCCACAGCTTCTCTTAAGATAACTGCGTGACTCCTCGCTGGGTGTTATGCTAATCCGGGTCTCCTCTATTTTTACATGTTCGTTTGAATTTAAAACCCAATCCCTGGAACTCTTCAAACAGTTCTTACGGCTGCACAGGAATCATATCAGCCATATTAAAACAAGCTTACATTATAGAAGAGAACAGAACGATAACATGAAAGCTGCTCGTCTCCCAACGTTCCCTGGCACTGAATTAGTTCATCAGTTTGCCTTCTTTTGCCGAGACATTTCGAAGTCGTTAATGGCTCATAAGTCCGTTCATGAGTTCGCTTAAAGTGATTGATCTGTGTCATTTTAATGTCACGAAAACAACTCCGCCGAGAAGAACGAAAGCCGCTGGGGCAGTGCAAACTGTGAACACATGATACGTCTCCTAATCGTGCAGACTGAGGGGAAAAAAGAAGTTAATGTTTAATGTTTGAGTTGTTATTCTCCCTTTTGGAAGGATAAAGTGGCTGCTTAGTACCAAGTGTTTAATTCCCTTATGGCAAATCTGGCTCACACACACACACACACACACACACACACACACACGAGAGATTACTGTAAATGCCTTGTACAGGCTGTGAAAGATTTGTTCTTTAGTACACGTGACACCCAGGACTGATTTCAGGTCAAATGAGCAAACATCAACAAGCTATCTTCTTGTGCTCTCTCTAAATATAACATATCAATCATAATAGAGAGAGCAGAAAGAGAAGAGTGTTTGTTTGAGCCACAGATGCGGTCTGATCAGCGAAAGTGATCCCAGGTGTGTGTGTGTGTGTGTGTGTGTGTGTGGTTGCCTTTTTACCACGGCAAGCACGCACCGGGAGGGTAACGCCGCAGCAAATGCCACTCGCCTCCCCTCAAACCAGCGCGGTCGCGCCTTAGACTGGACGAACGCGGATACAAAGGGGTGCCTCTCCATTCCTTCCGTCTCTTTCTGACTCGCACGGTGACCCACCTTTACCCCGCTGCTCTTGTTTGTCCCTTTGAGATTGCCGCCATTGTCCCTTATCGATCGGGGAGGGTCCGCGGGCCTCTCGAGCATGCTGCTTGTATTGAAGCCTAATGACGCTACCTTAAGAAACGATGTGTGCCGAGGATGAAGAGGTTTTAATTACTGCCCAATTAACAGACTGCACCGTATGCTCATATTAACACACATACAGCGAGGCCGATGCTGTTTACTCCCCGGCGCCGTCGGATTTGAACCGCTGGCTTTTAGGCTTCCCGCTGGAGCTGCTTGCACGGCAAAATATCGCCTGCAATCTGCAAGCCTCTATTTATTATCCTTTAACCTCTCTGAAAGCACATCGCCTCGTTTCTGGCGCGCCGTATCTAGTGAACAGGGAAGGAATCATTCCACGTGAACCTCGCTTCTTCTCGGTCAGGATCCCTGCGTCTCCTAGATCGCACGATCAGCCTCCTCCTCCCTCAGGCACAGCCAGTCGAGTCTCAGTCATTTCCCTGGGGTGGCGGGTTAGCGTCCCGGTGCTTTGACAGCCTACGTTTATTCGGCGGAATTGCAAAAAACGTTCAAGTCGGGACTGCGAAATGAATTCAGAAAACCAGTTTCCCTAATATTTGCACCGCTTCGCTTCTCACTCCAGCAGCCGCCACTGGCGTACAAAGAAGCCTAAAAGTCTGAGCGCGCCCCTGAAAATACTAAAACGCTACACAGTGCAGACCAAAAAAAAAAAAGGAAGGAAGGAAAAACATCCCAGCCTCTGTGCTTTGCAGATAACACCCTCCAACCCAGCAACACAAACTATAATGCACTGCTCAAAAAATGAAATGAAATAACAATAATGAAATATTCCAGAATTTTATGAGCAGTACAGTCATTTCTTAGTCACATCCAGAAGCGCCGTAAAGGGGGGGGGGTAGGACGACTGAGGACCTAAAGAAAGTATTAGAACTTTTTTTCCCGGTGTTTTCGTTTTAGCATTAAACTTCAACTACGGGCGGAATATTTTATTTAAAACGCTCAAGCGATTTATTTTGATTCTTTCACAAAAATGAAACACGCAGAGCGCGCGCATTAACTGAACACCCCCTTTTTATTTACCGGAAATGGTTCGGTCCGCCCTTAAAGCAGGTGGGAATCGTAATCGTGATCGTTGCTATGCTAGGAGTTGGAAGTCATTACGTCGTGTTTAAAACAAATATCTGGTTGACAAACTCTCAAAGAAAGAAAAGAAAGAGAAAGAGAGCTAGAGAGAGAAAAACGTAATGGTGAAAGTGTGTATATCAAGTGGTTTTTGACGCACAACGATGGGTTTAATCTATATGAGGTGGGAATGCACCTGTTGGCTTGGTCCGCCGTGAACTATGCTAACGTGTTTGATTGTTATTAAATATCTTAACTACAAACACGGCGTTTACATTTCACTTCTCTTTTCGCTCATCATTTAAGCGATGCAGGCAAAGTTTGAGTAATAACCCAGTTGTCCCTGCCTCTGCCCTTTGCCAGGACCAGTCCCCCGTGCCGACGTCGCAGCTTTTTCGCAGCAGGAGGTGAGCAGCACTGGGTATGGCTTGCGAGTGGGAATCTGTTTTGTGTTTTTATGATTCAAAAAGCATCATTTTTCATTCCGGTTTCCCTTGCGGGTATGGCGTCGGCGCGCTCTTTTCCCGTTTGGACCCGCGTTTGGAGGCCGTTTGCGGGACTGTTTCCGTGTGAGCCGTCGCTTCCAGTGATGAGTCGTATTTGGCGCGACGGAACGAAGGGCCGTGTTTATTTACGTGAACGGGGCCGAAAGAAGTCAAGCTTTGGGCTTGAGATGCAATGTAATTCTTCCTTGACGATTTCAGGGGGGTGTTGATGCCGTTTGCAGATCGTCACCGACCGAGTGATGCCTGGCGTCGGACGCCGACCCGGTCTCTGGGCGAAAATAAGAAGGGGGGAGGAGGAGGGGCGTAAGATGACACCGGGCTGTGGATTGTTATGAGATCTGACAAGATCCAGGGGCTCTGTCTCATGGGTAAAGCAGTGGTGTGCAACCCTTCAGCTTAACGGACCCACCTCTGATCTATCCCTCCCACACACGCACACGCACACACACATACACATGCGTGCACTGACTGACTGTGGTTGTAGCCTGGAGGCTGGTTGTGGCTCCCTGCTGTGTTTTTGCTCCGTGACGCCAAGATCAAAGTAATACGGGCAACAATAGGAGCGCTGCTCCACCGATCCGCTACACAAGAGCACACCTGCCCACTTGTCAATCTCTCCCCCGGTGACGTACCTCCGTTTACATTTATGCCGTTTAGCAGACGCCCTTATCCAGACCGACTTACAGTTCATACAGTCCGACAGTCCATGCGGTTGTGGCTTAAGGGCCTCGCTCAGGGACCCAACTGTCACGTCAAAAAAATGGATTTCTAGGGCGCTTTTTACAACGGGGCGTCGCCTCGAAGCAGCTTTACAATCTTATACGATCTTAAAAGGCCAGTCCCAAATTGACCGAGCCTAGGGCGACAGCGGCAAGGGAAAGCACCCTGAAAGTAGAAGGAAGAAACCTTGGGAGGATCAAGCCTCAAAAAGGGACCCGCCCTCCATGGAAAAAGTAGATTAAAGTAGTAGTGGAATTAAGTAAATAATGCAGTTTATATCAATAATAATATTTAAGTTAGTAACAACACGGATTTTAAAATCAGTCCTCAGTGGGAGGTCCTTGGAGGCACGTCGTCTCCTGGTGACTAAATGATGGAGCGAGTTCCTGCCCTCTGGGGGGACTGGGTTCTGTTGATGAAGACCAGTAGAGTGACTCTGTGGTGGAGGAACGTCTAAGTGTGTGGTGCTGGAACTGGTACCGGAACATCAGCTCGGAGAGAGAAAAGAGAAAATGTAGTTACTTATGGGTTAGGAGCACTGATTCTATTATCGGTCACTGATGCCATGTGCAGCATGAAGCTCCAGCAGCACTAACCATAGCGGCCAAAGGGAGAGAGCCAGAAGTTAACACAGCCAAGAGGCAGTGCGCCTCTAACTAAAAGTCTGAGTAAGCCTGACTGGGACCTTCTGGTCCACAGTTTAGTCCCTTAACCACTAGGCCATGTGGTTTCCCGAGGAATGGTCCCAGTCTCTGTGAACCGTACACGGCTGGTCGCAAAAAGGCCTCCGGATTGTGAGCAAACAGTGTTTGTGACCGTGCGAGTGTGTCCATGGCAGGGTAATAAGTTAACACGGAAAAAGTCACCCACCCGAAACGACTTCATTAAAACTTTCCCCTCTCTCTCTCTCTCTCTCTCTCTCTCTCTCTCTCTCTCTCTCTCTCTCTCTCTCTCTCTCTCTCTCTCTCTCTCTCCCTCTCTCTCCGCGTCTCCTCTCTGACACCCTTTAAACTTAAACTCTCGCGTCTGCTCTGGCCCGGCTCGCCTTGGCCCCACGGATCCCCTTCACATGCCTTATTTAAGCGGCCCGGAGACCTGGCTTCGGTCCAAGCGCAAGGGTCATTTATCTTTCCTCTCCATCCACTCGTTGGGCTTTTGTGGCCGGCGCGGGCCGAGCCGCGGTCTGATATTGCATTTCGGCCTCCATTGTGCCTCTCCGAACAGGTGGGCGTCTTAATGTGGGGTCCTGCGGGCGCTGGCGGCAGAAGGCAGACATTCGGGCCTCGCTTTAATAAGGCATTCATGCTTGCGAGGCCCCCACAATGCCAGTGTACAGTAAGTCCTCGTTCCTTTCTCACACAAGAAGGCTGGCTGCTCCGGGATCGGGTTCATCGCCGGGCGAAATTGCAGGGTCTCTTTTTCACCGGGGCCTTTATTGCGAGCTTTTTGATGCTAATGACTTAAATTTTCCAGGCGCGGAGATTTACTTTCATAGTCTTGGGTCAGGGGAGGCCGGGCTGTTATGAATACGGGAGGAAAAAGAAAAAAACGGGGTCCGGACCTCTTTTTAGCGGACTGAACAAAAGAGGACAGGGTGGCATTCAGACCATCTGTGCGGAGCATCCCGGGTGTAATTTAATGTGTACGTTCATTTCAAGACGAAGCCCGTGTACCGTGGTGTGGTTTGGTCAGGCAGAATGGAGGCCAGATCGGTTTTCTCCGTCTTTAAAGCAAGCCTGGGAGATTAAGTAGGTTGATTGTGTCCCTTTCACCATCAGAATTACGGCTCGTAACCTTAGCCCGCACTGTCTACCGCTGGGTCCAGGGATGAGGAGATACACGGGCACTTTCTTAACGTCGATCTGCCAGATTGCCTTTCCTCATTGCTACTCTGACTTCACTCCACAGCCGGGCCTTTAAATGCGTACGCGAGCGCGAGGAGACTTTCGCGACTTCGACTGAACTTGACAGAGGACATGTTAATGCTCTACGCACGTACATATCATATGTTCTACCTTTTTATACCCTTTTCGAGTATATTGCTAATATCCCCCCCTCCCTCGCCCCACCAACCAAACACGTACCGTACCCCGACAACGCTGTTCGCTAACGGCATGGTTCCTGGCCTGGGCTGGGGGTGGAGAGGGTCCTCTGGGGGTCTCTTCCTTTGAAAACGGGACATTTGAATGCAGTACGACTAAGTTTTTGAGTGGGACCTCCCCTTACGTTTGAGCAACAGCAGCCTGCTGAGTTCACCCTTCCAATTCCGAAGAAGCTTTATTTTATTTTATTTTTTTAAGAAGCCACGTTTTCAGAACAGGGGGGCATGGCTGAGATACGCGAGGGACGCCGGCAAAAAAAAACCGGCAGCGATTCGAAACTGATCTTGTTGCCTAAGTGAGAGCGTTACAAACCGGAAATAGTCGAGCAAATTGGATGAAAATTGACCTTTTTAAACTCGGGGGTGGGGGGCGCTGGCGGGGGAGAAGGTGGGGTGGAGGTTGTGGGGTGCGTACCGTCATCGGATTGGATCCGCTTGAAGAGTTTCCGTGTTTCTCAAATTGGCTCATTTTTTTTCCCCTCAGCTGGCCGTGGCTCGGTGCCCGTTCCTGGCGAGAAAGCGCCTGCTCTTGCCCCCTTCCTAAGTTGGTCCCAAAAATTGGAATGGCGTTCAGTGCTTTATTGAGTTTGAGTTGGAAATGCTTAGGTCCGCTCGCCGCTCATTGACAGCGACGGTGCATGTGGCAATTGCCGCGTTGCTAAATCGACAACTCTGATGGTGGCTTAAGACTTTTGCTCAGTTCTCGGTATTCTATATAATCCTGAAAGTTCCCAACCCTGTCTTTTAGCATGCTGGGTTTGTAATCTACAGAACTGTACAGAATGGAGGTCGTGATTTAGTTTGCCCCGGTTGTGAGCGATTTGACGACGGGATCGACGACCTGGTTTGCTGTCAGGTCTGCAGGCCGGCGCTCTTGACTTTTATCGCCTTTGTCATTTCTGCGCAGGCAACGGAGAGAGCGCCTGCGTGGCGAGACACGAAGCAAAGGCCCCTTGGACTGGCACCCGGGTGATGGACAGGTAATACGCCGTTTCTGCCCTGCGCACAAAAAAAAACAGCTTCACAGCAAACTCGACTCAAACTGACAGGCATGAAAAGTTCTGTGGCGCTTGTGTCGTGTTTTTTTTTTTTTTTTTTTTTCCCCCCCTTTTTTTTGCTTTGTGTTTTAATTTACGGAACCGTAACAGGAACTCGCTCGTTTCGCTCTCTCCCTAGATTGCTCTCAGGAGTGGCTCCCATTTATAATTAACCTGAGTGTGATGAACAGCAACACGAAGGGTGACAGGTCCTCTCCACATGAATATGTATGCGTTCGGTGTAAATAGGCTTTGGCCTCCTTTGGTCACCCCGGAATCGTGGGAAGCGAGATGTAGGTCCTGATAACACTGTTTAAGGACGCTGGCGCGATATCTGCTGGGGTTTTTTTTTTTCCCCAGCGTTACCAAACGGGCTTGGAAAAAAAAAAAAAAAAAAAAAAAAGGATATGGGTATTAGCTGTCTTTTCCAGTGTGCCGTAATGGAGCTGTCGGTCTGAACCACCTGTAGGTCCGTCGTTTTAGGGCTGAGACCTGCGGTGTCTTGGTATCGGATTATGACGGTGCCTGGGATTCGGGTGTGGGAGGGACCGGGACACCTGGCATTAATGAACAAACATCTCACTGACGTATTGTTAATGTTCAACTGGTCTTTGATGGGAAAGGCCCGTTTTAGCATTCGAGGCTCAGCGTTCATTACACGTTTAAATGCATGGCTGGTCTTCTGCACACCCCCCCCCCTTCCCGCGGGAGTCACGTGGGCAGGGAGGTTAAATAGCACCCTTCAGGGTAGTCTCTAGTGGACCGGGTTGAGCAGTGCGTTTAAAAATCCCGAGTTATTTAACGAGTTAGTTAAGGGAGTCGGGTGCCAGAAAAGATATCTCTCTATAAGTGTTTTTTTCGATAATAATGATAATAATAATAATAATAATAATAATAATAATTTGAATACTTCAAAATGTGTATGTAAAAGTCTCACCTTGACTTCAATCTGACCAATTGCTTGTCCTTGTTAGATTTTAATCGTTGTTGGTCTTTGTTAGTCCAGGAACAACCCCAGACGGGGCGCCGATTCGTCATGGGGCGCGCTTTTTAGAGACACCAATTAACCTAAGCAGTCTTTGGACTGTGCGTGCGAACCAACTCAAGTACCCGGAG
The DNA here is from genome assembly GCA_034779995.1 of Parotocinclus haroldoi. NCBI lineage: Eukaryota > Metazoa > Chordata > Actinopteri > Siluriformes > Loricariidae > Parotocinclus > Parotocinclus haroldoi. The sequence goes on along the minus strand of JAUZST010070378.1, from coordinate 13,848 downwards.
TAAACCCACGCAGACACGGGCAGGACTCCTCTTTTTTGGGATTGAACCTGGGACCTTCTGGGTGACCTCGCCGACTCACCGTGTCGCCCTCTGTATGTTAGGCAAATGTTAATTAACGAGTTAATTCTATAAAAAAATCACATTGACTGGGGCGCAGCTTTTCGTAGGTACTCCTGGGGGTGGGGAGGGGGGCGGGGGGGGGGTAGTGTGCTAAGGAAAAATGGTTGGGAACCACTCCCCTAAGGAATGGTTTGAGGCACGCAACAGAGGGTTTAAGGTGTTGCCCTGCTGTCCAAATTTCCCACATCTCAATCTAATCCAGCATCCGTGGGATGAGCAGACACCGTGAACAGTGCGCCCGGGATCACAGGAATAATTAGGGGTCACTGTTGCAGTATGGGGGCTTGATCACTGCTCGCTCGTTCCTCCCTCGGGCATTTCCAGTCAGGTTACTCGGTATTGTTATTTAAAAAAAATAAAAAATAAATAACTACTACCTCACAGCAAGAACGTCTTGGTTCCTCCCAAGGTCCCTTCCTTCTACTTTCAGGGAGTTTTTCCTTGCCGCTGTCTCCCTTAGGCTTGCTCAATTTGGGATTGGTCTTATAAGATCATATAAGGTTGTAAAGCTGCTTTGAGACGACGCTCCGTTGTAAAAAGCGCTCTAGAACTCCATTTTGATTTATTTGCAAGGTCCCGGGTTCGATCCCAGGGTGGGGCGGCCTGGTTCCTTTCTGTGTGGAGTCTGCATGTCCTCCCCCGTGTCTGCGTGGGTTTACTCCGGGTACTCGGGTTTCCTCGTACAGTCCAAAGGCGTGTGTTAGGGGAATTGGTGTCTCTAAAAGTGGCCCCTCTTGTGTGATTGTGTGTGTTGAGCCCTACGATAAATCGGTGCCCTGTCTGGGGTTGTTCCTGCCCTTGCGCCCGGACTTGCCGGGTGGGCACCAGCAACCCCATGTGGGTTAAGCGGAAGAGAATGAATGAAGAGTAATAATAATAATGATTTGATGATACTCTGAAGACTTTGACCATGTGTTTGCGATATGAATTGCTGCGCATTCTTGGACCCGTTTTTAACCAAGTTATCAATTAGTCCAAACAATGGGGTTTCCTGTCTCAAAACAAAAGCCACGTTAGTCAAGCCAGTCGTGCAACTCCAGAGTAAATAGATAGATAAATAGATACTTTACTATCCCAGTTTGCTTCCTGGTGCATGGTCTGGTAATACTGAAGCATCGTAGTCGATGTGGCCATAATGTAGTACAAACATGCTGCTGAATCATTCAGCTGTTCGTTCATCTAAGATCTGAATACGGCTTGGTTTCCATCCGCGGTTATGGAGTCCACATCTGCAGTTTGGCTATAACCCTCATTAAAAAGCTCAGCTCCTTTATCGCATAATCAATCTGTACGTAGTAAAACAGCAGATGGGATTGACTCGGCCTCGTATGCTTTATTGCTGCGCTGACTTGATTAGGCGGCATCATCCGGCGCACTGGATGTCGCCCGGCCATCGATAAAGTCCTAACCAGGGTTAGTTACAGTTGTTATTTCGGACCGGCCTTGTGATTGTTGTGAGCAATCAGGCTCGGGGCGCGAGCCGCTAAGCCGTTGCGTAAACAGCGTGATTATGTTGCCGAGTACCCGTCACAGAGATCTGCTGAGGCGCTCGTTTCTCAGGCCTAAGATGTGCGAGGGTGCAGACGGAGAAGAACGCCCAGGCATAACACGTCCGTATGACGTTACCGTACGAATAACGGTTAAACGGTGCTTATACAGCCTTGGACATTCTTTAGAACGAGAGCTAACCAAGCGCCGGGTCCTTCCACTCGCTTTGGATATGAAATGGAATAAACGTGGCAGCTTGTGGGATCGGTTTGTTTGTCATCGGGCTCCTTTAACGACACACGCCAAGTCATCTCGAGACTAGTCATATATAGATATACACACAAGTCAGGGTCCGTTTAGAGACGCCAGTTAACCTAACGCGCATGTCTTTGGACCGTGCGCGGAAACCCGAGTACCCGGAGTAAAGACACGGGGGAGGAAATGCAGACTCCACACAGAAAGGATCCAAGCCGCCCCACCCGAACCCGGGACCTTCTTGCTGTGAGGCAGCGGTGCCGCCCCACCGAGCCCCCGTGTCGGCCCATGGGGCGCTTGGAAAGTTTGCCCTTAAAGCACTAGTTCTAGCAGTGGTGTAAATCCTGGCCTGTAGCTCGACTCACATCTGGAAACACCTCTCCAGAGGCGGGTCACGAACCCGATTGACCCCCGTCAATTAACGAGTCTTGAAGAAGAACGCATGCATTAATGCCATCCCTTACCTAACCGGGCGTGTTTTTCGCCTGTGTGAAAATCGGGCTGACCAATCAGAGCTCGTTTGTCAGGCAGAACGGCTCATCCTGGGCATTAGAGCCTATATGACGAGCAAAGCGCAATTTAGAAGCGTGTGTTTAATAGGCGTGCATATAATAGTGCTCTGAGGTTGCCAGATTCGGCAAGTTAAAAAAGACATCGTGGTCTATAATAGCAGTGTGGGCTAATGGGCGAGTTTCCCTCACTAATCTATTCTTGTGTCTGTTGTTCTAAGTTGACGATGGGGGAAAAAGATGCATAATCATCAGGGAGTAGGGGAATTTGTTGATCACCTTGACCGACCAGGCTGTCGGACGCCTTGTGGACATCGCTGGTCACATACACCTGCTGTTTTAGCCATGATTTTACGCCCTGGAATCGCTGTCAGTTTAGAGGGAGCGAACAGCCACGAACAGGCACGTCTTTGGAATGCGGGACGAAACCCGGAGTACCCGGAGTAAACCCACGCAGGCACGGGGAGGACATTGCGGTGCCGCCCACCGAGCCCCCCTGCTGCCGAATGGGATTTAATCAACCGAAAGCAGACCCCGTTTTCAGAGCCTCGTAGAGCATCTGACGTGCCGTGACGGTCTCCCCGTCTTAGGACTTTAATCCGAAAAACAATCTATAGACGTCCCATGTGGAAGACCCGATCTAGGCGTCCCCGTTTGGTAGCATGACAGGATCTGGCCCCACTATGAGACCCTGGACGGTCCCGCTTTGGGTAGCAGACGTGCAAGCGGGCTACCACGGTCATGAATGCTGCTTTTGTGCTCTCGCCTCGAACGAATCTACCTTACTGTGCTTTCTACCACACTTGCCAGTGTTAGACATCGATTGGGACGCCAAAGTAAAACGCCCAGGCGGCCAGGTGTCATCGGACCTGGTCATAGAGACAGCCGAGGCCGACCCACGTAAGGTTATCTGGCATGATAATCTAGCCGCCCGGCCACGTAACTCCGGTTCCCCCGTGCTATCCGCTTCACGCCGCGTCCTGTAACACTTAGACTCGAAAGCATCTCACATGGACAGCCTTGCCCCGTTATACCGCGTGATCCGGCCATGCAGGCTGCTAACCGTGTTCGTGCTGGCTCGGGTCGATGAATCCACCTGGACCGACGTGACACTGGCGGACTCGAGTCGCGACTCGTTGGGGCGGGCGAGGAATACGAACGCCGTTCAAGCCAAGACTTCATACATTCCTGCAACTCTGCTCCGAATCGTGTCAGGAGGTTGCAATTCAATCTAGATAGATGCAAACCACCACCACCCCCCCATAACCCCCCAAACACCCCCCCCCCCCCCACCTACGCACAAAGAGCCGTTCTGGAAATCCCTCGGAGTGAATCAAAAGTGTCCAGTGAGATCTCCGTTTTGAGGGCTAGCAGATTTAAAAATCACGTCGCTGTGCCGGACTGTAATGAGTGTTAATTTAATGCAATAATCCCTCTCTTCTTTCTTCTCTCTCATTCATTCGCTCTCTCTCTCTC
>JAUZST010070378.1:0-7500 GCA_034779995.1 Parotocinclus haroldoi | reverse complement strand
ACCTTTGGTTGAGGGCTTGCCTGGCTTGGCACAGAACTTTGACCTTGGACAGCTTGAAGATCTAATGGAAAGCTCCTTTGGAAGAGCAAAGGCTGTCGTAGCGACGACGTTTACGGGGCAAACGACAAACGCCCGATAAATAACGCGATCGTTTTCCTCTCTAAACGACTGACCAGTTGTGATACGTGCGTCTCTTTTTTTTATTTATTTATTTTTTCAAATTGGACTTCCTTTATCTACTCTGTAGCTTCAGTAGAGTGCGCAAACTTTACGGCACAGCGCGGATTGAAAAGCGCACGTCCGGCTGCCGGGCCTCCTCTCGCTTGATCATCTTCCTTTTTTTTTTCTTTTTTCTTTTTTTTTCTTCCTGATATGCACTAATGAATCGCGGTGTGTGAATGCGCTGCGAGGGTACTCCACAAGCGCTGCTTAATTAGCTCTCTCATTCTCGAGCCCCATTCATTCCGACTCGCCTCGGCTCTAATTAGCCCGGCAGAACAGTCGGTATAGTCGCTTGTTCGCCGCGGTCATGGGCAGCCTTTTGTGCCCCGTACGGAGGGGAGCGGGGTTTTGAGGAGGCCGGGTGTCTTGTTGTGTCCTTTTTGGGAGCTTGAGCAGAAATATGATCATGTGACCGTTCGAAACTTGGAAACGTGGAGCAGATTCGCAATAAACCGGGGACTCTTTACGCCAAGGGCACGGCGCCAACGGCCCACCCGAATGGCAGTTGATCATACACCCTGCGGTAATACAGCAAAACATGCATGGCTGTGCATAAAAAGGCCCTCAAACACACGCTAGCGTGTGTTCACCCACCGCCACGGTCCTTCTTTTTCGCGACGAGGTAAACGGTGTCAACACTAACGAAATACTCCCATATTGGGCGGTGAATGCGGTCAGGTACTACATTTAGAGCATCCCATAATAGGCGAGTCTAAAAATGAATACTGTAATTGCATTGTTACATTCCAGGAAGAATGTATACACACACACACACACACACACACACCTCCCCCGGTGTGAAGGTGGTCAAGGAGCGTATGAAAGAAAACGTACGAGTGGCTCAGACACAGCAGTGCTGCTGGAGGTTTCGAACGCGTCAGCGTCTCCGCTGGAATGAGAAGCCGAAAAATATCCAGCCGCCGCCCTGCCGGTGTGGCTGCCGCCCTGAGAGCGATCCACCACCCCAACAGTGGGATCTGCGTTGGTCCTTTGTGATCTCGTGTGTCTCCAGCGAGGCTTTTGAGCGTCGCCGCATTCACGCCACGCATCAAATCCGTGCTGAAAGAGATCTGCTGCTGCTGCCACAGGGTATTAGACACAGCCCAGTGACAGACACACACACACACACACAACTGCAGAGGTGATCGTACGGGAACAAACTTGGACATTACCATTAGAACACTTGCTCGCAAGGATTAGCATCAGAAAAGACACACGCGCGCACGCACATTAACAATAGAACATGAGCCACCGGTCAGCTCGGGTTCGAATAATAAAGGCCGACTGGAGGCCAGGTGCGGACCTTTCCTCGTTAGCTTCCCAATATTAACACACTGCTCCCAAAAAATAGGGGACCTTACTAAATGAAATGCCCCCTCATCTCATGCCCACCAACTCTGCGAGCTCTCGAGGCTTTGAGGAAGAAGGAATTTCCCTTTGTTTACTTTATACATTTATAAACATTCAGTCCTTTGATCTCGGGGTCCAATCTCCAAAACTCAAACAAAAGCTGATATTAACCTTATTACATTTTACATTTACACTCCTAGCATTTAGCAAACACCCTTATCCAGAGCGACATCATCCAGTCTTACAATCCAAGCAATGGTGGGTTAAGGGCCGTGCTCAGGGACCCAACTGTGGCAGCTTGGCAGAGGTGGGATTTGAACCCACCTGATTTGATTTCCAAAAAGTTTTCCAGAACCACTAGGCCACCACAGTCCCGAATGGCGAATGGTGACAATTTGCATTTATGTAATTTAGCAGACAGGCTTATCCAGAGCCACTTAAACTTAATACAGTCTTACAATCCAAGCAGTTGTGGGTTAAGGGCCTTGCCCAGGGACTTGAACCCTGGACCTTCTGATTTGTAGTCCAGTAGCTTAACCACTAGGCCGGCCCAACGAAAGCTATTCCTTTTGTTTTCGTATTTTGACCTTCCACCCGTTTTATTTCCCCCACAGACACACACGACGATCAGACCTTTTACCGGCAGCATCTCATACAAAGAAGCCGAGCTGATGCTGGATCTTGGCTAGTTTAAATAGGATCTCAGCCGGTGGCTTCTGGGCAACGTAGCTCCTGTTTGGTGGCGCCTTCGGATGCGGACGGATTCGGTTGGTTCTGATTTGTACGTTGTATTTAATAGGAATAAACCCCTGAACCAATTTTAACCTGGGCAGCACGGGGGGCGGCACCGCCGCCTCACAGCGAGAAGGTTCCCGGGTTCGATCCCAGGGCGGAGCGGCCTGGGTCCCTTGCTGTGTGGAGTCTGCATTTCCTCCGCCGTGTCTGCGCGGTCTTACTCCGGGTACTCGGGTTTCTACAGTCCAAAGACGTGCGTGTTAGGTTACTTGATGTCTCTAAAGTGGCCCTACAATGGATCGGCACTCCATCTAGGGTCGTTCGTGTCCTGGGCACCGGCTGGCTCGTGATGTGGATTAAGCAGAAGAGAACGAATGAGCGAAAGAATGAATTTGAACTTCAGCCGAGCCGAGATGTTCCAGTTGTGTCGCCGAGGATTTTCCCCAGCTACTTGCGCGTACAGGAATCTACAGGGCCGCGTCCAGCACTGTGATTAACAGGCTCGTTTAGTTCTAGCACTCACTGGGTTTTTACATTCAACTCATTTGATGATGTATAATGCATAACTTCCTTTTCATTCATCTAAGTGTTGATTCGTGGTTTTAATGCGTATCGACGCCCGAAACGACTTCAAGCTCTCCACCCTCGGAGCTGAACGCTGCTCGATGCCTTTCCGTGACTTTGGAAAATAATTGAGTTAAAACACTCGATAAAACATTAATTAGTTTAGCCGTCTGGAGACGATGCCATAGATAACAGCCTATGTAATTCGTATCGATTAGAATATGCACATCGAATGCAACCTCTTAAGACAAGGCTTCTCTATTAAATGAGCACAAAGCCTGGGTCATCATTTGTACAAAGAGAGATCGGCTGAGATTTTATCTTTAACATTAAAAAAGAAAGATCTTTGATTGGATTCTCCTCTTCGAAAAAGAGCTGCACCGCACCTCGTTCGGCCTTGATTATATTACCACTTAATTAGTTTGTATATCGAGTCGAGCGGGGGTTATTGATCCTGCGAGCTTTCATTTGCAATGCAAAAATTCCCTCTAATCCAGTGTAATCTCATCCTTAGCCACAGAGAGAATAACGACTTTTTTTTTCTTTGCCCCTCCTTCCACTTCTGCTTCGATTACGCATTTGGTCAAGCTTCGCTTTCGGAAACGGCTTTCCGCCGGGAACGTCCGTGTTTTGAATCGTTTGAAAACAAACAGGAAAACTTGATGCATTATGAAGTACGTGTGGGTTGCCACTTTAGCTGTTAGCGGTTAAGGTAATGGACTTTGGACCAGAAGGTCCAGGGTTCAAATCCCACCTCTGCCAAGCTGCCACAGTTGGGTCCCTGAGCAAGGCCCTTAATCCACCATTGCTTTAATTGTAAGACTGTATGAACTGTAAGTCGCTCTGGATAAGGGCGTCTGCTAAATGCCGAAAATGTAAATGTATATTTTCTATTCACATTGCAGTAGTGCATTTTGTTCTGCATCCTGTTTCACGGAGTATAATACTCATTATAAACGGCGCATACTCAAACTGGTGCATGGTACAGCTCCAGGTACAGTTCTACTCACGGCCTGATGAATGTTTTCTAACCTTGACACCATACCACAGACTTTGCCCTGATGGCCCAACGCCTGCATATGCACGCTGCCCGGGCACAGTGGGCGTTGGTCATGTTCTTTCTGGCGTTCCTGAGCACATTTGCAATCGAGTTCCGTCACTACCACTTTGAGATTGTGTGCAGCGATGACCAGGATCCTCCGATGAGCCTGTCAGAGAGCTTCTCTGAGGTTTCGGAGTACCAGTCGGACCAGCTATAGGACTGCCATCCTCTTTTTACCACAGGATGACTGCATCTTCCAGTATTCATCACTATCAAATATGCATGTGTTCTGAATGTAATCTCAGCAGAGCGGTCTGTGAAGGATTTCTTTTTGCAGGTAGTACCCAAGGGAAAAAAAAGAACGATAAGCACAGAGACACCATTTCTATGCCACAACCTTTTTGTATTGTAGGATATGTGATGTATAGACGGGTACATGTTATTAGCCAGGTGAGAAGAATATTGTATCTGTAGCTACTCAGTAAAATGTCCTTGTCAGTACTAGGCATGTGGAGTAGATTTTGTGCTGAATCCATGTCTAAACTACTACTTTTTCAGTATTGAATATGAAACTGTTTTTTTTTTTCAGAAAGGGTACATTTTCTATCAGAATAACCAGGAAAACTAATAAAAGCTCTAAGAGCAGTCATCCATGTACGTGTTTTGGCCGTACTGTTACTAGCTTCGCTCCTGTTAGAGTAAGCAGGTGGAAACAGCAGCTCATGAGACCTGGGTTCATATCCCAGTAGGGGGTTGCACCGAGGGAATTCCAGACAAGCATAAGCAGGGGTAAATATGCTTTGCTTTTTGTTATCAAAACTTGTTAACCATTTTATTAATACCTGTCTGGCTTTCTAGTTCAAATTAAGGAACGGGAGCTAAGCAGTTTTAAGCAGTCGTTCTTGCTTCAGTTTCCCTCTGTTAACAGCAAAGAATTCAGTGGTGTATTCTACATGATATACAGGTATATGAACTAGAAAAACAAAAAAATGTACAGTGATACGTACTGGACGTTACTACAGTGTTTCTGAAAGTCCAAATTGGGAAAAAGAAGAGAAGCTCAAGCCTGTAAAACACATTCTGGTTGGTAGCTGGCATTAGACTACTAATTAAGTACTAATTACACAGCCTGCAGCACAGAAATTCACTGTTTAGCCGTCCTCTGATCTGCTTTGCTTTAAAGGCAGAGGTCTTAATGATTACAATAAATTACATTAGGATGTGAAAATCTGTCTTATAACTACGTACGTTGCTACCAGAACCTCAGCGGTCAACCAATGCTGCAGATCCACGTGCAGAGACGGGAGTTTTAATAGCAGCCACGCGTCGTCCATGCACGTAAGTACCTACCTTTCCAGTTGTGTGCTTGCCAGGCTTTATAACTTATGTTTAGACTACAGACTGTTCCAACGGTTTAAACCTTAAATACACAATCCAGCATGACGATCTAAATCTAAAGGACTGGAAACTTTTTTTTTTTTTATTCTACCCATAACAATAACTTTCACTTGTTGAGTCTCTGTTTCGTCTCCTGTGTTGTACGTAATGCTGAATCAATATATTTTTGAATATCGTCAAACAAAAGTATCAGGTCCACCATACCAGCCTCTTAAGTGTTATCACTTTCCATAAATTGCAAATGGTTTAGTGGGTAATAATAAGTGTATAACAAGTGTATTTTCTGTGGCATCTCTTGACTCATTTCCGTATGGTTTGCACACAGTTTTCTTTAAGACCCACAGGGATCACATTGAATCGATGGCATGTGGATAAAACCCCAGGCTCCTTGTGCTTCACAGGAATCTGAAAACAGGCACTCATGTACGTTGATTGGTGGGTTAGTGTGCAAGAGTGTATAAGAAGTGTATTTCGCTATAGACACCCTGGATTTACATTATAGTTGCATAAAAATTAACTATAAACATGTCCGGTAAACATCAATCTCGGTCATTAAACAGAACACACCAGTATCTGTGATGCAGTCACTTCCATTACATTTGGAAGCGAAATGCAATTATCATTCCTTCATGTACTCACTTTTGTCTATGCTTAGTCCTGGACGAGGTCGTGGGAAAGCCAGTGGCTAGCCGGTAACGCAGGCGCGAGGCACGAACGACCCTACACAGGACGCCAAATGCATCATGGGGCGCATACAGTCGTGCACACGTGCTGGCCACTTTAGAGTAATCTATTAACCCAAAGCACGTCTGGAGTGTCTGAAGTAAATCCATACGGACGGGGTCAGAATCGAACTCAGGACCTACTCGCTGTGAAGCAACAGTGCTACCTGAAATGTAATTATAAACCATTTTCATATTGTTTTACCCACTTCTGTAGCGATGATGATTTATTAGTTTGTATGTCCAAATTTTGTAACGTTCCTATGAACTGGATTACAGTTAGAGCATGGTGGACAATGTGGGTGTACCGCAGTGTGACAAACGCACGTACTTTGTCATATATTTGATGTAAACAAATGCACAGTATCTACAAAGTAAGTCCCACTTTATCTTTGTTAATATGTGCATCCATGTTGGTCACGTCACACTGAAGCGATGCAATGTGGATAAAACCTGGGATCCTTGTGCTTTATAGAAACCAAAGAACGTCCTCACCTCCGCTCATGTATGCTGGTTGGTGAGCAATGCATTTCTTGAAGTGGGACTTCCTTTAGGAGACATTTTATTTCTACTCAGCGAAAGAACAGGTATCATTACCATCATTTTCTCACCATTACTGTGTGGAAAGAGAGCCTAGCCCAGACATGAACTTAAATTATACGTACACACTTATACAGTATCACATGATAAGAACCATCAGCTATATACCAATAATAAAATGATTTAAAAACAAAACAAAAAGAACAGACAAAGCACCTAGAATTTCAGTCATTACAATAATAATAATAATAATGCACTTGGCACCTGCTGCATAACATCCTGTGTTTTGACAAGAATCAAGCTACAACACTGTGAGCCGGCATCAGCTCACGTCTGCGTTTCCATTTCCTCCAGTCCCCTAAAGGAGTGCTGCCAGTGTCCTGAACTGCTGTCAAGCGCTTCCAGTAAGTTCCAGCTGACTAAAAGTCGTGATGGTTTTATAATGACTCCTTTCCTCTTCAGTCAGCTCCATGTTGCCTGGGCGTACGACGATAGCCACGTTCAGCGCAGCGTCCTCTGCTGCCTTCGCTTCTGTTACATGGAGAACATGAAGTCACCAACTCAGTCATACAGTCCCTGTACAGATATCGCCACACCCCTTTGATATGGGACTGTGGTGGCCTAGTGGTTAAGGTACTGGGCTATGGACCAGAAGGTCCAGGGTTCAATTTTCACCTCTGCCACAGCTGGGTCCCTCAACAAGGCCTTTAACACACAATTGCTTGGATTGTAAAACGGTATTAATTGCAAGTCGCTCCGGATAAGGGCGGCTACTAAATAATATAAATGTACATTTACATTTCCAGCATTTAGCAGACGCTCTTATCCAGAGCGACTTACAATTAATACCGTCTTACATTTTTAAGCAATTGTGGGTTAAGGGTCTTGCTCAAGGACCCAACTGTGGTAGCTTGGCAGAGGTGGGAT
>JAUZST010070368.1:0-21912 GCA_034779995.1 Parotocinclus haroldoi | reverse complement strand
CTGCCAAGCTGCCACAGTTGGGTCCTTGAGCAAGACCCTTAACCCACAATTGCTTGGATTGTAAGACTGTATGAATTTGTGAGTCGCCCTGGATAAGGGCGTCTGTTTTGGCTGTTTTGGCCTAGCTGTAAGGAGATGCTGAGACCGGTGGTTCATGAGGGCCTGCACAGATGGAGAACAGACTCCGGAAACCCAGACAGACCTCCAGTAAAGAAGATCGTTCGATCTGCTGACAACCACAAAACAACTCCCACGATTTCATTCTCCACCATTCAGACACAGGGGGCACCAGTAGAAGGGTTAACTTGGCATCTGTTTGAAGCTGCCGGATGCTGCCATTTCATAACTGTAAGGCGATTTTCAGGTTGCATTCTACTAAAGATGCATTATGCAGAGAAAATGCACACATGATGCAAAGGGGGCTCAAGGGATTGGGACCAAATAGCCGTGTAGCCTTAAGATTGTCAGATTGTAAGATTGAAACCAGTTGTCAAATCACGTCGCATTTAAGGGAATTAAGTTCTCTCTGGTTTTGTGAGATTACAAAAACATTGACAGACAATTCCAGTTTAGTTACTACTTGATTTTTTATAACTATTTCTGGTTATTTTGTTTTTTATTCATTTTTGTAGTTTTATTTATTTTTATTTCTGCATAGGCCACCGTTACAGGACAAAACGAATTCACAACAGCTGTCACTTAGTTGCTGAGCCACAAGGTGATGGCCAAACTAGTGCAGCTCATGCATGTAGAATTGTTGCAATTAGGCTTTGAAAGGGTTTTGAGAGTCTGCGTAGAGAGGGATTGTTCTGCAAAGTGAGAATTCTAAATCAGGCCAGGGTCAAAATACCACAACAATCCATAATAGCGTTAAGTCTAGGGGGCAGGACCAAAGAATAGCCAAGAGACGTGACCAGGGTCAATGCACAATATCTAAAACACAAAAACAATCAAGTCACATTCAGAAGAGCAAACAGGGTACAAAGCAAGGCTCACACACAATATACAGCTGGGGGAAAAAACAACATCTACACAATGAAGCACACTGATAACCTGCCACACACACACCCACACCATGTAAAGTAGTCAGTCAGCCTACAGCTTGTACAACAGTGTAAACTTGCTGTGCCCTTAAAATAACAACACAGCCATTCATATCCACACCGCTGCCAACAAAAGTTTAGACCCCTAAGAGAAAATGGCCCAATTGTGCACAATTGGCCATTTTCCCTTCCTGGTATCATGTGATTCATTAGTGTTACAAGGTCTCAGATGAATGGGAATCAGGTGCAAGTGTTTAACTTTGTTGTTATAGCTCTTATACTGGTCACTGGAAGTATAACATGGCACCTCATAGAAAAGAACCTCATAGAAAAGAAGAAAAAAAATTGTTACCCTGCATAAAGATGCTCTAGGCTATAAGAAGATTGCCAACACACTGACGTAAGCTGCGGCACGGTGGCCAAGATCATACAGCGGTTTAACAGGACAGGTTCCACTCAGAACTGGCCTCACCGTGGTCGACCAAAGAAGTTGAGTGCACGTGCTCAGTGTCATATCCAGAGGTTAAATAGAGACATACCCACACAGAGGAAAAAAAAGTCTTAGGCCACCATTAGATTACATTTGTCCAGAGCAACTTACAATTCACACAGTCTTACAATCCAATCAATTGTGGGTTAAGAGCCTTGCTCAGAGACCCAACTGTGGGATTTGAACCCTAGACCTTCTGGACCTCCAGTACCTTAACCGCTAAGGCCTCCACAGTCCCATAAAACGATCATATGTAATTATTTCTGACACTGTCTGAACACCGACTTTTATACTTACCCATGCATTATGGGACGCTCTACAGTTCTGATATGAAATAAAAGAATCCGTCTTTTAGCCGTAAATACTCAACCAAACGCGGCAGAACCACAAGCAGTGGGAAATTATAGAGGTTATATAAAGCTAAACAGGTTCACATTCACTAAGCGAGTCTCGGTTTCATCTGATCTTCATGTTGTTCCTAGCATTGTCTGTAAATGCACGTTTTGCTTCCATCAAACAATAATATCAGGTTCATTCAAACTTCATTCCATAAGCTGAAGCGTTACTGCTTTTTCCTCCACAGTGGCATAACCGTGCATTACCTTTACTTTCAATTATTATTGATACCAAAAATTCAAACACCTCCAAATGCTCAACAACAAACACATTTCTAGTCTCTGATACTCATATGCGCAATAAGTGAGAGAGACATGGCCGTGTCACTACCGCAGATCCAGTGTCATTAAGTGTTTATATTACGCTGACACACTGCTCACAGGCTCGAGTGTAATGCTCTTTTTGAAGCACCCTTCACACACGGCTGACGGCTTGGAAAAAAAACTTGTCGCCAAATTGTTCAGCTCAGTTTACACACTGTTCCACCGAGCTAACGTACACTCAACGATCGCTTTATTAAGTACACCTGCTTGTTTCGACTGTCATGTGCTTTCAGTTATCGCACAGAATTGCTTCGTAGTTCTGATTTTACAGACTGTAGTTCAGCGGTTTCTCTTACGTACATTGTTCATCCCATTTACACCGTTTTCTAATGATCAGGAGCCCCACAGGACCAGCACAGATCAGGCACTAGTTGGGTGGTAGATCTTGTTCTGGAGTAACACTGAAGTGATGGTGGGGAGTTAGTGGGTGATAAACTGGTTTGAGTGGGATGCAGGTTTTTGCTAGAACATCTACCTGGGTCTGTGGTAGCCTAGCGGTTAAGGCACTGGACTCTGGACCAGGTGGTCCAAGGTTCAAATCCCACCTCTGCCACGTTGCCACAGTTGGGTCCTTGAGCAAGACCCTTAACCCACAATTGCTTGGATTGTAAGAATGTATGAGTTGTAAGTCGCTCTGGATAAGGGACATCTGCTAAATGCTGGAAATGGAAATGTAAATGTACCACATTGCTCCACCTTGTAGACATAGTGAAATATCTGCTTACGGTGTCTCCACACACACTAACACACCTGCACGTGCTGGGAATGATCCACCACCCAAATCTACTGCTTCCAAAAAATAGGGGATATTTCATTTCATTCTGAAGCGACCCCTAGCTGTTGTGAGGAGTACAGTCCCTGATCTGTGGGGGTCCTGACCGATTGTGGAACTACAAAGTGCATCTATACAATACGTGGAGCTGATAACATGGACAATGAGTATAGAAACAAAAAGGTGTACTTCATACAGTGATGAGTGGGTGTATTATTTCACTCAATAATACTGACAATACACCGTTCCGTTCATGTATTCATACGCTGAACACTTTGCCAATGATATTTTTCCAAACATCTCTCAGCAAAGCTGTTTTTACAGTCTAGATGAGCACAAGGGAAAACTGTTGAGCTGTAAGTCTTTTAAGCCTTACACACACAAAAAAACAAAACACAGATGCTCCCCTGGGAAATGCGTTTGCTACTTCTGTTAGTTACCTAGGGTGTGTCATACCTCCGAATGTTGCTGAAAATCCTTTCGGCAAGGTAGACGCTTTGAAAATGTCACCCAGAACCAGAGGCATTAAATAACGATATACAGTGCTCACAAACCTTTGAGGATATTTTATTTGTATATCATTTTGACATTGATTTTCCCTGCACAAACTCCTCACCTACTAAAGATCTGCAAATTAAGTCCAAGGATGCCATAACCCATGGTGCTGGACAATGGACACTGATAAAGCTCCTTTGGACTGTAGAAGGGTCAACATGGCATCCCAATAAAGCGCTCTCTGGAAAATAATTGTTTCGAAAGCACGTCGGGGAGAACATTAACAGTCTTCAGGGAACTTCATAACACACTATACACTAAAGTCTAGCTACGGTATTGCATACTGACCAGACGTAAATACTTGTAAATACTTCCCCGTCTCTTTATTAACACAGGAACAGAAAATACCCTAACATGTACATACAATATTTAAATAGAACCAAACGCCTATTCTAGATAAAGCCTCTTCGGACTGTAGAAGGGTCAACATGGCATCCAAATAAAATGCTCCGATGTTACTATTTCTCAAGGGGAGGTCACACTGAACACTGAACCACTATGGCCTATACAACTTGTTTTTTCCTGATTTCTTTATCAGCTTTATTTTAAACATTTCATCAAACTGGCCTGGATTTTCTGCCTGTATTCTAATACAGACGCTGAGACCTTTTTTTTGCACCGTCCCGTACATCCTTACCACTGCCACGTTAAAAGCAGAAGTCAGTATTGTTTACTTTCAAGCACAAACAGCATGTAAACAAAGTTCTGTTCCTGACGGTCTTACATAAAGCCCTTAAGGTGTATTGCTTTGCTGATACATTATTTACAAAGAGCAGCGGTCTACAGAACAAATCCATTGCTCACTCATGTGAACGAATCCTCCATTAGTTTAACAAGCCAGCTTTGAGAAACACTTGTACCTTAAGTAGCTGATGAAGACTGAGATCAGCATCTCTTGAGGCCTTCATGCAGTCACAACACAGTCACATATTTTTGTCAAAAGCTGTATCTGGCAACTTGGCGAATGGAGACCTATCATGGTGAGCCTATTTATCAGTCCTCATTTGTCTGGAGATGATATTTAAGCCCATCAACATTTCCTCTCTGGAATATAACTGTTTAGAAAGCACGTAGGGAGAAGATTAATGGTATTTAAGGAAACTTCATAATACACCATACGTTATACACAAAATGGGCAATAATCTTAGGACACCTACAGGAGATTTTATGCTGTTCCATTCTAAATCATTCTTCCTGCAGATGGGTCCTGTCGTCATGCAGACAAAATGTACACACCCTATACCAAGACCCTGCAATGACCCTGATCAGCACAGGAGAGATAAAAAAGGGATGTTTGCTTTGCTTATAGGGAAACATTGCTATGCTGCAGCAGTAGCTCCACATGGGACAGTGGGTGAGCTGCGATTTTTAAAAAAAAATAAAGCCAACCCTTATTTCGTAGTTGTTGAAAAAGGAAAAAGGAGCCTGTTTAAACTGCCTGCCAGAGGCTGTGAGCATGGCACTTATTCCAAAGAGAGAGAGAGAGCGCGCGAGAAAGTGGGAACGCAAGAATTGTAACCCATGTAAAATTAGCATGTTCTTTCATACCCCGTGTTCCATTGCGGTGATTTTCAGGGTTTAAATATTCAGAGTGCTCTTTCTGCCTAAGCAAGTCTACATGAAAGTAACCAAGGGCAAAGGGATGAAGCCCAAGGGTGAAATAGATGAAATGAAATAAACGCAGGTAAGACGGGGTCAAGTGGAATTGGAGCTGGTTGTGTGTCAGTGTATGGATCTTGACCTAACCTGGCAGCGTCAATAAGGCAAATGTGATGTGTGTGTGCAAAGCAACAGAGCGTTCTCTCTCCGTCCGTGTCACTCTTAGATATCTCATATATATCTGCTGACATTTATGTTCGGCTGCCTTTCACAAATCTCCACCTTCACAAACGAAAAGTACATAAAACCAGGTCTGATTTAAAATCTCACACTTTCAAATACTACATTAATCACAGCTTTACTGTGGACACAGACAATAAGTACCATCTGCTTAATTACCAGAGGGTACTCCCAGTGTTCTCAACATTTCTGATATACCTGCTCATATCGTAAATATAAGAGGATGTACATTGCACTGTCCCGTAAAAGACGTTCCATAAATGTGTGTGTGTGTGTGTGTGTGTGAGAGAGAGAGAGAGCGAGAGAGAAAGGATGGCCTGAGCATATGAATGCGTTGTATGCACCACTGCAATGCAGTTTCTTTGCTATTTAGTATATACAATGCTCACTTTATTAGGTACACCTGTTCAACTGCTTGTTTGCGATTGAAGTGACTTCGATGCGTTTTTGTTGGTTGAAAGACGAGCTGGTCTGAGTGTTTCTGAAAATGTACTTTGCTTTTCACACACAGCCATCTCAAGGGTTTACAGAGAATGGTCCTGAAAAGAGAAAATATCCAGTGAGGGCAGTTCTCTGGGCAGAAATGCCTTATTGATGCCAGAGGTCACAGAATTGCCAGACTGACTCGAGCTGATTAAAAAAAAGCAACGGTAACTCAAATTACCACTCGGGGCAGCATGGAGGGTAGCAAGAAGGTCCTGAGGTCCAATCCCAGGGTGATGCGGTCTGGGTCCTTTCTGTGTAGAGTCTGTATGTCCTCCCTGTGTCTACACCCTGGTTTACTCTGGGTACTCTGGTTTTCTCACACAATCCAAAGACATGCGTGTTAGATTAATTGGTGTCACTAAAAGTGGCACTGCGTGTTCTAGAGTTGTTCCTGCGCTTGTGCCCAGAGTTTCCGGCTCCCGACCCCGAGTGGATTAAGCGCAAGATAACGAATGAACGAATAAATTGGCGTTGGCTTGAGTGTATAGATGACTAGTCTTGAGAGTATTGACATTTGATAATATTGAAAATTACCACTCATTACAGCTGAGGTATGCAGGTATCAACCTTGAAGGTGAAGAAGTCCACATCGGGGGCACTAGTGTAAGCTAAGAATAGGCAACTGAGGCTACAGATCACACAGGCTACCAAAACCTGGACATGAGAAGACTGTAAAAATGGTAAGTCTCCATTTCTGATGTAGCATTCAAACGGTAGGGTCAGACTTTGGTGTAAACAACATGAAAGGAGGCTTGAAACATTTTAAACTGGTTTCCTGAACACCACCAGTGTGTTCTTTGTACTCGAATGGCCTCCACAGTCACAAGGCCTTAATCCAATAGAGCAATGTTGACATATGGTGGAATGGGAGATTCTTTCTTTCTTATTATGGATCTGCAGCAACAAACCTTCTAATTAGTTGTCTTTTACTTCAGAAACACTCGCTGTGACTGAATGCTTGGCATTCACACATAAAAAAACAGAGAGCGGCAGGTTGGACAGTGGGCAAAGCATAAACAGGAGCATTGTGCAAAGAGCTTACACGTATAGCTGAAGGGGAATAATCCTGTTGTTCTGTCACAGCTAGTGTCGCATCCTGGCAGAGCCCAGGGATGGAGCAGACACTGTAAAAGTTTTACATATAAAACACTTCCGTAATGCGCTCCTCTCTACAGATTCCCCTGTTGACAGCCACCCTCCAGGCCATGACAATGGCCATAAAAACAAGGCAACATCACCCCTGAGCGTGCTCCCTTTGCCAACGTACTGCATAAACAATAACGGCGCTCAGTACGCCTCCCATCGGTCCTCAACTCGCAAATAGTAATTTACTTACAATACCCTCCAGGGCTAAACGCACAACTTGGTCCTGACACCAAGTGCTTATGCTGGGCGAACTGCCTTATAACACAGAGGTTTGCAGACAGGACGCTGAACGAAATGCACGTTGATCAGATTCGACCGTAGACCCAAGTGGCGCTGCAATGTAAACGTAAAGGTATTTTCACAAGAAATCTGTTTGCAAGTGAAAGGGAAATGCACCAGAGGAACCACTGACAGCATGACCGACTGAAACGACTGATTCTTTTGTTTGACGGAAGCCAGAAATGCTGAAGCGAAAACGGACTGTCTCACGAACAGCGCAGAAGATCAGCCAGATGAAAGAGACTGAACGGGTGATTGTAAACCAGTTTACATAGTTATCGGTTAGAGAGAGTATACTGTTAATGGGGAAACAAACAACGGAGTACTTGCACTAGGACAGGCAAATACAATTGTGAACACAGTTATTTACAGCTTGTTACACAACTAGCAGAAGGTCATAAGGACAAACAAAAGTTGCGAAAAAAAAAAGTCTCTAAACACGTCAACTGATAACGAGCAATCTCAGGGAGGTAGTGAACTTTTCTGAAGCCTTCTGCCCTTGCTCGTGGATGTGCAGCTTAAATCGGCTTGCATAAAGAGCAGGACAGAATAAACAAAATGCAAAAAAACAAAATAAAAAAAAAAACAACAAAACCAAAACAAAGCAATAATAAGACACTTCCAGTACAGAAATGAGCAATTAATAAATCATCTGTTATAATTATTAGGCAAACTATGATGATAAGAGATCGGTACAGCACAGAATATAAAGGACAGTGCTGTATAGAGTCTTTGGTGTTTTGACACGTCAGAGTTCTAAAATAGATTTTTATTTCCTTTTATGATTTGGCCTAATTTTTTAAGACCTTAGACGTTAAATCGAACGGACCTGATGACGTGGTCATACTGAAAACTGCTATTGTTTTTCAACGGATTTTAACAGATTCAGCGTCTGCATGGTTCATGTCATCAACCTGTTAGCCTTGGCAGCGGCTCAAATGGCAAGTACGAAACTTGGTGAAGCGTCTACATACTTTTGGCCATATAGTCCACAAATAAATATTGCAAACCTTCAAACAGTTTGTGTTTCCACTCAACGGCCATTCTCTAAGCAGCTCACCGAGGACGTGGAAATAAAAATAATTTACGTGCACAAAGCAGGGGGAGGTTATAAAAATAAACATTTCCTGCTCTTTCCACTGTCAAAAATGTCAAACTGAAACAGAAGGTATGGTGAACTCTTCCCAATCTAGAACATTGGGGATGTCTGGCAGCCAGTGGCACTGAAAATATTTTGTGCATGAGGTGTAACTACCGACAAATCTCAGAAGCCCACGCCTTAAGAGTCAAGAAAATGAAGCGGAAGAGAGGCTGGATTTTACAAATAAGACAACGATTCAAAACATTCCTCAAATCAACCTTGAATTTTATTTATTATCTTTTGCTTAATCCACACGGGGTTGCGGACTAGCCGGTGCCCATCCAGCAAATCTTGGCGCAAGGGCAGGAACAACCCTAGACGGGGCGCCAATCCATCGTAGGGCGCACAGTAAAGGATACTTTTAGAGATACCAATTATCCTAACACACATCTTTGGACTGTGGGAGGAAACTGGAGTAACTGGAGTAAACCCACGCAGACACGGGGAGGACATGCAGACTCCACACAGAAAGGACCCAGACAGCTCCACCCTGTGATCGAACCCAGGACCTTCTTGCTGTGATCTAGAGGTGATACCCACCGAGCCACCGTGCTGCCGCTCCCCCAGGACCAATGCACACTGGCGGCAGTCAGATGGATTGGTGTAACGCACACTGCCACTGGAGTCTGGAGCAGTGGCAACGTGTTTGAATCTATAAGTCTGATGGATGAATCTGGGTTTAGCGATTGCTAGGAGAACATGCCTAGCTGGAGTGTGCCAACTGTAAAGTTTGTTGGAGGACAGATAATGCTATGGGGCCCATCTTAAAGCTTCAGCATACCAAGACGCCTGGACAATTGTATGCTCCCAACTTTTCCAGCAAGATCCATAAATGCACACTTGGTTGAGATTGGCGTGGAAGAACTTGACTGGTCTGCACAGAGCCAAGACCTCGACCCCATCAAACACCTATGGGACACACTAGAAGATTGCCAGGCCCTCTAAAACTCCTTCAATGGGACACTTTTGTTTACATTTTTAAACAAGAAAAATACACATTCGTTTACTATAGAAGCGACAATAGAATATTCTGTTTGTTTATAGTAATTTATTTTAATTACAGGGGACTAAACATGTAAAGATAATGTACATTTAGGGATCTGCATTTTTTTTTATTGTTTACACTTCATAAATAATAAATGCATTTGTTTTATTGAATGTAAATGAAAGATAATAATGAGCAGAGTCGACCATTACACCGCTAGTTTATTTTTTGCCAAAAAAACTCTTACTCTGTATTTACTAAAGGTTCCTCTAAAAACAAACCTTTAGCAGAAATTTCCTATTTATTTACTAATATTTACTTGAGTTAATTGAAATTCAAGGCCAGCTTGTGGCAAACCTTGGCATTTTATAGATCTCCTGGTAGCTCTTTGCAGAGATGCTGAGAGTTCCCTTGGCATATCTAATAAAATAAAAAAAAGAAGTGATGCACACAGTTACTCAGTTCCCTTAATGATGCCTTACATTTTTTTCCACTGATTTCTGCATCTAATTAAGCATTAAGAAGTTTCTTTTTTAAATTTCAGTTTAACACGCATTTCTTTAGTGCCTTCTGTTTGGTGTCTTCGTGAATGGTGCCTAATGATTGGATAAAACAAGTTAACAGAACTCGGAAAAGCTCGCATAAACACTCGGTGTGAGAGAGTGTAAGATATTTGCATGTGTCCAATTATCGATTCAGTGGGATGCAATGAAGCTTCCCTGTGGTGTTCAAGACAAGTCAAAATTAATCGTATCTATATATACTTCTCATTTTTTCAACTCAAATTAATGGATACTTCAAAATGAAATATCCCATAATGCAATATGCCTTAATCTACATCTTGTATAACAGTGTAAATTTGCTGTGCCCTCAAAATCACTTAAAACACTGCCACTAATGTCTCAACCACTGCCAACAAAGGTTAGTACACCCCTAACTGAAAATAGTCCAATTGGCCATTTCCCTCCCCGGTCTCATGTGACAGTGTTTTACAAGCTCTCAGGGGTGAACTGGGAGCAGGTGTTTAAATTTGGTGTTATTGCTCTCACACGCTTTCATACTGATCACTGCAAGTTCAACATGGCGCCTCATTGCAAAGACGAATTGTTGCTTTACATAAAGATGCTCTATAAGAAGATGAATGTCTGATGAGACCAGGATACATTTATTTGGTTCAGACGATGTTAAGTGTGTGTGGTGGCAACCAGGTGAGGAATGCAAAGACAAGTGTGTCTTGTCTACAGCCAAGCATGGTCATGGTTTGGGACTGCATGAGTGCTGCTGACTGTAGGGAGCTACAGTTCATTAAAGGAACCAAAAAGGCCAACATGTACTGTGAACATACGGAAGCAGGGCATGATCCCCTCCCTTCAGAAACTGGACAGCAGGCCAAAATTCTAACATGATAACAACCCCAAACACACCTATAAGATGACCACTGCCTTGCTAAAGAAACTGAGGGTAAAGGTCAAACATGTCTCCACGCCTAAACCCTATTGAGCATCTGTGAGGCATTCTCAAATGGAAGGTGGAGGAGTGCAAGGTCTCTAACATCCAACAGCTCTGTGATGTCATCATTAAAGGAGTAGAAGAGGATTCCATTGGCAACCTGTGAAGCTCTGGTGAGCTCCATACCCAAGAGTTAAGGCAGAGCTGGAAAATAATGGTGGCCACACAAAATACTGACACTTTGAGAGGTTAAGAAAGTAAATGAATGAGATTCCACAGGCAAGACTCGAAACACTGCTATAGACAGACAGGAGAACGGAAATAAATGAGGCGGTGTACAGGTCCAGCGTGCAACGCAAGAGACTCGCAAAAGAGATGTTGTGAAGACAGACAGCCATGACAGCTAAAGATATGGAGAATAATCCACACATGACCTCAGTGGGCCATCAAATGCATTTTATAAGTCCCATAAAGCCTATTACAGCAAGGAAATAGTAGAAAAGGATTTCTTCTTGATGTTGATATAAAACTACTTTAATACATGACCTTGCCATTTCGAATTCTGCTTATCAAAGACGCTGTCAGGAAAACATCATTTTGTGCCTCACCATTTCACATAACAGATCCTTTGAAATCTGTGAATGATGGTTTGATAAATAAACGAGCAGCCACATGCATCTGATGCTTTGTTCCATGTACAAAGATGATGAATTCAGGTGACACTACACTCCCCGGGCCACTTCATTAGGTACTGCTTGTTATCTAATCAGTCAATCACATGGCAGCACCTCAATGCATTTAGGCATGTAGACATGGTCAAGATGACCTGCTGAATTTCGGGGCATGAAAATGTAAATGAAATGTTACTGAAGTGACTTTGAACTAGGGCTGCAACTACTGATTATTTTGGTAGTCAACTAGTCCTTTTTGGATTAGTCAACGATTGTTTTTGTTGCTCCAGCTCTGCTTAGATGTTATATTCCAATATGGCATTTAACACATATATCACAGAAAAATGAGAGAATATTTCAAAATGAACATGAAGCAAATTCTTCAAAACAAGAATTTGACAGCCATGTCTAGAGTTTAAGCAGTATGGGTGGAAAAAAAAGATATGAGCAAAGTATGCAGAAGAGCATCTTTGCTCGCACAAAGGTTGAACCTTGTTTTTCTTTTTGTGTTGTGTTTTATTTTTAATTTATTGTATAAAGGTGCTATCAGCATCAGTGGCCATTTTAGCAACACACAAAAGGTTATATTATCTATACACTAGGTTACTTCAGGACTAGTCATATATATGCACTAAGGTCAATGGCAATTTAATGTAATCACTTGCAATCTTGTTGTAAAGCGTTGTTGCGTTTGAGGAAGGCGCTATATATATTAAACTTTAATTATTATTATTATTAATTCAACACTTCTTGGACTGTGGGAGGAAATGGGAGTACTCCGAGTAAACCCACGCAGACGAGGGAAGGACATGCAGATTCCACACGGAAATGACCCAGGCTGCTCCACCATGGGATTAACCCGTGCCTCCTTGTTGTGAGGCGATGGTGCTACCTATCCAGCCATGTGCTGCACAAAACTTGAAGCTGGGCTTCAGCAGCAGAAAACCACACTAGCGTTCATTCGTCTGCCAAGAACGAAGTAATACATAAAAACAAGACTCAAAGTTGATAAAAAAAACAGTCTTGAAGAAGCTTGTTGGCACGGTTTCCAGGAAAGACTTGTGTAGATGTCATAATGCTCCATATGCCAGTCCTGTAACTACTTCAGAAGCTGCATTACAAATCACATAGGCATGCGAGGTCAGCTTCCATTAATATCCTAATACCATAATTATTATTAGATCTGTTCTTCCGTGTCAGGCATTAGTCTAGATGATTGAACTTGTGATTGAAGTGTGTGTGTGTGAGAGAGAGGGAGAGAGAGAGAGAGAGAGGGAGAGGGAGAGAGAGAGAGAGAGAGGGAGAGAGAGGGAGAGAAAGGAAAGTGCACTTAGAGTGGTCGATGTTCACAGTCTAAGATTTATGATCTATTTATAATTCCTAAAGCTTCCACCAGGGGGCAGTACACCCCGCCCAAATGAGTCTGAAATCAAGCCAAGGCTGCGGCCTTAACCAGCAGCACAGTACACAAGCCGAGAACCCTAGGCAGGGTGCCAGGGCCCGGGTCTCTGGTGCTGAGAGAGGACTGCACTATCCACTGTGCTAAAGAATACATAATAAAAAGAATTTGTATTTATTTCCCATTCATCTTGGCAAACTACGCTATCCTGGCGAGGGTCATTACGAGTCCGGTCAAAGCACCAGAGCATCACAGCATCACAGGTCATTACATCCACACTCACTTAACATCAATTAGCCCGATGAGTCCTTGTCACGTTTTTGGGAGCTGGAGGAAAACATGAGGGAGAACATACCAATCTCCACCCGGACATGAAATCAAGTCAGGCCCGGTAACCTACAGTTAATACCGCGTGCTTTAAACAGAACCTAGTTCCTCAGCAGCAAGACGCCGGACATCTGTGCTGCTTCTTCTAAGGGTGACTTTGTTTTTTTGTTCAGTGTTCATTTTTATAATTTTTATACGTACAACAGTGTACTGGGTGAGTTAAAAGGGGACAGTTTGGCCCAAGCATAAGGTACACAGCTGGATCTGAGTGTGTTGGAGCAGAAAACACACGGGTCAGGGCTGCATTAGAGACGAACAGGATGTGAGCGCTGTTAAAAGTAACGAGGTTAGCACAGGCCACAGGGAGGATCACGTTACCTCGTAATGTCGTCTACTGACCCACTTCTGAACGCTGGCGACACACACAGGCTTCACTTCGCTTCAGAAATGTGAGGACAGGTGAGCAGGAAGCAAGCTCACGAATACCCATTCATTCATTTTCTTATCTGCGTTATTCTGCTCATGTTGTGACCACACCATCCTCTGAGAAACAGAACGCTGAGTGAAATGAACACCGACCGCACATTCCCACACTCTCACAGTCTTCGGACGCGACTCTAGACCAAATACAATGGGTGTTTTCACAAGGCAGCTGAGTGCAAACCGCACGTAAATAATTCATACGCAAATAATAATGAGCTACACTCTCCCTCACACTGTGTTCTTTAACTCCCGCCTCTGCTCCTGCGCACAGTGGGTGCCGGAACACACCGTAGGCCCCAAAACACCAGCTGGTCAATTCAACCCAGTCAAAGGTTATTCGTAAATTCTACTGCGAAGGGTCTCCGTAAAGTCCAGGTTCTCGCAGCCTTGTTCTCTCACCCGCAGCGTTTTCCTCGCTCCTTCACTGTTACTAAAGATGATGGTTTCCGGACCGCCCATTGAGCAGATGTTCTTCAGGCGAGCACCAGCGCTCACTGGTACTATGGAAACAGCAAAGTCCTGCACACAGAAAGCCGAGATTAAAGAGAATTAAGGTAACGTACACACAGTTTTCAATCGTCAGGTGTAAGATGGGCAGGACGGCCGTCCTAAGTCAATTAAGTCCATCAGGCAATTAGTGACGAGAACACTGAGGCCTCACGTCTCCGGCTCGTCCCCTTAAAGGAACCTTGACACGGTGTCCATGACTATTGTTCCGCCAACAAATGCAATTCCATTTTCGAACACCAGAGGGTGCAGTCACACTCACAGATTCCTATTCCATCCTCGGTAAGAATCCTTACAATTTCTTTCAGTTGCAGAAGTAAATATATATATATATTTTTAAATATTTAAAACATTTTCATTCAGCAATTAAAAAAGGAATGTTTTAACTTATTAATTTAAGATATGGTGAATAACTTTCTTTTTTTTTTGAGCATTGTCTCAAAGCAGCTTTACAATATTATATGATCTTAAAAGACCTAATTCTCAAAAATCCCAAATTGAGCAAGCCTAGGGTGACAGTGGAAAGGAAAAACTCCCTGTACAAAAAAGGGAGACAACTCGGGAGGACCAAGACTCAAAAAGGGACCCGGCATGAAATAATTGAAGAATTGAAATAATTAAATTGTAGTAAGAGTCGAATTAAAAATAATAAAAAGTTATATTTAATTATATTTAATAATATAAAATTTATTAGAATAATAATATTTCGTTTTTTTTGTCTGAAACCCTGTACAAGAAAAGAAAATGTAATTGATTTAGAGAAATAAAAAAAGATTGTTTTTTTGTCAAATCAACACTTATTTTTTTGAAAAATCAATGGAAATGGAATCAGCATCATGAGTCGAACTGAATTGTGATTAGTGTGTATCGTTACACTACCAGTGTTTTAATATTTGGATTCCAACAGGATGATGGGAAATATTTAGGAATTTAGTTGCAGTTAATTTACTTCCAATTAATGACTATTAGTGTAATGACTACTGATTTTTTTTAAAATAATTGCACAGTATTTATGAAGTCACCTGGTTTATGGTCAGCAAATTCTTATATTCCACATGATCAGATTCCACTGATTTACTACCGGATGTACTTCCACCTGCTGGTAAAACAGTGGCATTGCCGGTCCGTTAGGAATTTTAGCTCATCTTGAGCGGCCAGTGAAAACAAAACGAAAAACTACATAACCACCAACTTTCACTACATTTATGCTCTTTTAAAAAAAAAAAAAAAAAAAAAAGCTGCTTTGCCACTGTTGTAGCCACACTACCATACACGTATGCTTTTTATTTATATTACTTTCAGGACATTATATCCACAATCAAGGATTTATTCTGGAAAAAGTCCATATACTGTATTTTGTATTGACAGGAACATAAAACAGCCACAGCAATTATGACTCCAACTAAATCGTTTTTATAGAGAAGGGGGTTCATTCTGTAGGCAGAATTCACCAGGAGTTGCATGAAGCTTTTTGCTGGCCTGTGGCCGTCCTCTTTCAGTGTAGGGGTCACTACCGTGGCAGGAATTGTCGAAAGACTGGGGGACCGGGTAGGACGATTACACGAAGGCAAAATAAATAAATAAATAAATAACTTGCAGCATTCGAGCAAAATTGGCAAAGGCCATTGGGTAAAAAAACAACAAGCTCAAGCAAGCGGAGATCGTTAGGAGATCGTTAAAGAACAGGCTTCTCAACGTTGCTGCATGTTGTGCAAATCTAGCTTACCCTGAAGGTGTTGGCGAGGATCTCTGCTCCCCGCTGGTTGGTGTTTTTGGAGAGGCCGACGAAAAACTCTCTCCCAGTGAACAGAACATCACTGCCTTCCAGTGTGGCACCATCGTCCTCCATCTCCACCACCATTAGATTCAGCTCGTTCAACACACGCCGCACCTCTCCTGCCTAAATAAGCACACAAGCATGTGTGTGTATGTGTTATTAGATTTACCGTGTCCTGCCACTGACTGGAACGCTGTAGTGGCACCGTGTTTAGGGTACTGGACTGAAAATACATTTTATTGTATTTGTGTAGCGCTTTTTACGACAGACATTGTCGACAGACAAGCGTCACAAAATGAATTTTATTTGTCCCTAATGAGCAAGCCAAATGTGACAGTGGAAAAGAAAAACTACTGACATGGTAGGGGTCCTGGCACTGCCCAGGTGCCCCTGGTGGGCCCTTAAGAAAAACCATTAACCCACAACTTCTTGGACGGTATGTCCAAGAAGTATTTAATAATTAGTATTCGAACATGGGTGGGAGCATTTTAATTAACCAGCCTACATTCTGAATGGTTTGGGCTGATGAGCTGTCAGGGATTATAGGCTCGCTTATAAATGAAGATCAACTTTGCTAGCCTGTCTGAGCTGGGATTTGAACTCGCAAACTCCCGATTTGGAAATGTAACTCCTTTAACGACCGAGTCTGCCGTCTGTGATTTATAGGAACACCGTGGATTTTTTGCTAAACACTCCAGTTGCAAGAGTGTGGGCAGACAACTGAGAAGGTGTGGAGGAGATTATATTACTCACGATTAAACAAGAAATCCAAAATCTAAAATCAAATGCTACTCCGTTTATTATGCTCAGGTTTTCCCATTCACAAGCCTGCGTTTATGAGTTAACCAATCAGAGCCCAGAGTAGACCAGGCCTTGTTAATCCGCAGTTATAAGGAACTGTTTTCAGATCAACAAATATGAGCCATATGAGGTCCAACATGAAATCTGCAAAGACATGTCTGGTAAAAACGCAGCAAACCTGTTCAACCTGAAGCAACCACAGAGAGTGGAGAGTGTGGTGAGTCAGAAACAGCCCTGAATCCAACAGAAACAACACTGGATATTGAAAGATCCCATAAAAAGGAACAATGACGAGAGCTTTAAGCTACTTATAGAAACAGCTGATCTTCATTGCTACACGAAAATGAAGGAGGTCCATATTTTTCCGCTGCTATTGATTTATGATCTAGTCAGACCGTCCAGTTAAAGTCCAGACAAAGACAAGCATGTAAATATAATAATAATAATAAACTATAAGGGATAAAATGACATATACAGCACAGTGCAAAAGTCTTAGGCCACCATTAAATTTGTCGATGACTGGACCAAACCATTTCTAAGTCCCTGCATAATGCTCTTTTGTACTGATCAGCATTACAAACTTATTTTATCATATTGAATCATATTTTAGTATTTTCGTCCTGTTTTCCTTCTGAAAAAAAAAGTGGTTTCGTGGCTGCTACACCTTGCAAAAATACCCGATCAAGCTTCGTCGGACTGCAGAAGGATCTACTTGGTATCCTGGTAAAGCTGCTGCTATCCAGATGCTGCTACTGATCGAGTGCAAGTTAGGAAACTCTAAATTCGCTCCACTTAGGCCTATAGAAGCTGATTTTTTTTTTTCTAATACTGCAACTTTCAATCCCACAAACACATTTCCTGTATTTTCTGATTCGATTCTAATAAAGAGACATGAGGAGAAATAATGTATATCCAATCTAATTGTGGCCTAATACTTTTGCACACACACACACATATATATATATATATATATATATATATATATATATATATACCTACCTCTAAGTGGATTTTCATTAGATAAGTCCATGGCTATATGTAATTACACCTTAGATTTAAAAACGAATTTAAAAAACATATATTCTTGCCAGATCACCCATCCCTAGCTCTGACTGCAGATTAATGAAATCAGCTCATCAGCTGAGAAGATTCAGACGCTGGGACCGTTTATGAGAAGAAACAACCTACAGCTTCTCTTCGTTAGACATGGAATTAACAAACTCTAACATTATTTCTTTTAATATTAAGTATTTACACTGTTTTTGTCTTTCTTTTTTTTTTTCAAAAGCAAAACCAGAAACAGTTCCGTTATATCTTAAATCCATGTTCATTAAAGCTCAGCAATTTTGTGTCTCGTTTAATATGACTATTTATTAATGGTCACCCTGCTCTCTAAATGCCGGCACTGACCTTTAGAAAGGCCGAGACGGTTGCCCACTAATTTCGATCTACTCTTATTCTAAGCTGCTATTAATGAGCTTTAAATACAAAAACTGACTTCATTCATGGTTTGTGGGTTTTTTTATTAAGAAAACCCTGTCTGTTTCAATGATGTTTAATGTTTGTGTCATCCTGGTGTTCATCAAACCTCTCAGGACCAACTTTAGGAGTCCGTATTGGGGACGAGGTAAAAAAATAGAAATAAATTTAAAAAAAAAAGAAAACAAGCAGACATTTCAAAACCCTTTGTTTAAAATGGTAATGATTTCTTCTAGGGCCCTTTTGGAACTCTGTTATTTGCCTCATGTCGCTTTGAAATCCCAGACCTGTGTAGCTGTTAATAACTGTGATCTAGTCACTTCAAAGTGTGTGTACCTCTGGGTGTCTCCTCTCATTGAGCTGGTGTGTGATCAGGGCCGTGTCCCCCTGTATGATGGCCGTATCTTCTATCCTCCAGCTGTCAGGGAGGTGTGTATCAGCAGGGATCTCCAGTACCTGCAGTCCAACCTTCTGCCTCAGGGTGCCAATTAACACCCCGTACTGGCGCTGGAGCTTGGCCACGTCCACCCCTCCGTCCGCACACACACCGGGGGCATCGGCTGGGACGCCACGTACCACTGCATGGGTGAATCGCCCGTAGCCGCCCACGCTCGCCATCTCTATAGCCTGTGTGTCAAGCGAGCTCCCCTGTCTCCTGCCAACGGATGACCTTCTTCTCTGCAAACTGTCCGTGGGTTCGAATGGATCAAATTCACATCTGCATCACCCAGGACCTGGCAGAGGGCAGGAGAGATGAAGCAGCAGGATGAAGCTCAGCAGGCACTTCCTCTACTCAAAGCTAGTCAGTTCTATTAAAAGCACATTTTGTCTCTTTGTTATTTCAGTCCAATTTTCTATGCATAGCACTTCGTACAGCAGATCGGCAGCCAGAGGTGACTGTTTTAAGAGACACATGGGAGTTAAGTATTAAATTAAACAAATACTGATGGGATTCCAAAATGGTGGCGTCAACGAGTGATTATGATCATGACTCGGTACAAAATCAGCATCCAGGAAAGACAATTTCAGTGGATCTCCAGTTTACCTTCAAATGTGTGTGAACATTGATGAAACGTTTAAAAACAAAGAAAAGATTGGAAGGGCTCTGCCAGTTTATAATGTCAATCAAGGAATCGGAAGGAATTTCAGTGTGTAAAGGCGAAGGGCACAAGGTTAACCTGAATTCCTGTGATCTCTCATACCTCACACCTCAGCTAGAACCTCCTTTCAACATCGGCTGATAGGAGCACATGGGTAACGGATTACTTTATCAAACCGTAATCAAACTCTACAATCCAGAGTTCCGTACAATCCAAAAGCACCGTCGATGGCTGGACCATCACACAGTAGAAACGTATTGTGGTCAAACCAATTAGTATTACAGGTCTTTTTTTTTTTTTGTTGAAAGCTCCGGACCCAAGACGTAGAAGACCATGCTATTATCGGCCTGTTATTAAAGTAAGGGTCTGCCCTGGTATGGGATCAGGTCAGGCCTCTTGACAAAGGTCATTTGAACTACTGTGTTGCAGCATCAATGCAGAAAAGAGATTATTGCGCAACGTAAGTTACACCTTTTTTAAGGAAAGTCCATGCATTTTTCAACAAGACAATGCAAAACCACATCCTGCCCACATTACAGAAGTACAGCTGTGCAAGAGGAGGGTACGGCTACTGAACTCGCCTGCCTTTAGTCCTGACCTGTCCCCGTTAGAGAATGTGCACAGAAATTTTTTTTAAAGTAGAAAACAGGACGACGTCGTCCCGCATTGTTGCATGGAAAACTGGAAATAAATGACACCCACCTGAAATACTAAATCAATCACTCGCCATCCTCTGTGCCAAAACATCTTTTCAGTGTGGTGAGAAGGAATGGCAACAATACAAAGTGCGAAAATGCTTCACCCTCCCAACTTTTTGGGCTGGAAAATGTCACAGGTCTGAAATGTACGAATGGACGGTTCTTAACGAATAAAATGAAGCTAGCCAGACAAAATATCTGAAATATCTCAGGTTCCTACTGTCTGCAATGGAATACAAATCAATGTAAAGCTAAGAAAGTCTTTGAGTTTTTATATGAATTTTCCACACTGCCCAAAATATTTTCGGATCTGGGGTGTAAGTCACAACTATGAAGTCACAACTACTTCACAGGCTTCCAAACGCCACTGTAGATGCATAAGGAAGGAGTGTTACAATGAACCAGGCTTAAATAATGCAACCCACCTTCTCTGGGTGGGCCCAGTCAACAAGATTAAGTTCGTAGGAGTGAAACCGCCTGCATAATTCTGTCAATTAATCTTCAGTAACTCCTCCTTTAGAAAGTCTAGACTACGAAATAGCTGACTGTTTCTTGATTTGTAGATTTGAATCCTTGCTTTGATTTGATATCTCACCTCTTTTCATTGTAGAGGAAGTACAGAGTGAATCGATAGGGACTATAATCCATTCTTCTCTCCAAGACCAGTAGGTTTACTCCAGCTGATACACCCTTATCTCACCACAAAAGGAAGACTGGGCATGTCTGAGGTCCTGCACAGGGCACGTGCTTGCTGCTCAGGGGGCTACAAACCTCCATTTGGTGATTGCAAGCAAAGTGGTTTCAATCGAACTTGATTAGAAACCTGATGCCACGGCACTTATTTCACTCCACTCAGGGTCTGAAGGGTTGAGAAGGATTGTTCCATCGCCACCCAAAAACATCTGGAGTGTGCTGATCCCATGACAGTGGCTTTGCATGAACGTTTAGTGTGGAGAGCTCCAGTGAGGTACTGCGTGACCCTGCGTGATACACCAATCCTGTAAATAAGCACCCAGCCCGAGGTGTTCTCGCTCCCGAAAGCTGATGTGGACCATAGGGTGCCACGAGCACATCTGTTTGAGATTAATGAACAACGAGTCGTGGTTTGAGGTGGGTGCGCGGCCATTCGGACACTCCACGATGTTACACGGGCAGGTATGAGACACACTGCCTATCCAAAGCGATGCAAGACTATAGTTAAAAAAAAGTTACGTCTATGACTTGAATAGGTTTACTTTTTTTCCTTTAAATGCAACTGCGATTTGTCAACAATGCAATGTTCTTTAACAAGTTTCCCGAGCCTGACTAATACGGACAACTGGCCTGGAATTGCAAAAAAAGATGCGAAAACAAACCGATACATCAAGTTTTTAGGTTTTCTTTCCAGAAGCAAACATGCACAAAATAACTGTGCAAATCACTCAAAAAAAACCCATATTTAATCCACACCACCCTAACATTACAGCAGATAATAAACACAAAGCAAAGCTACTCAATGATTGTTGTTTCTGACTACAAGAAGAGACTCTGCACGATATCGTGCACAGTTTTAAAAACTTGTTTCCTACCAATGCAATTCTTAAACCACAAAGAGCAGCTTACCTTTAGAGAAGTTAGGCGGTTCAGATTTGTAAAAACAGTTCATGAGTCTGATTCATGTGCTCTCCTCCCACACCCACCAACAGATCCGGTTAATACCTCTCTCTCTCTCTCTCTCTCTCTCTCTCTCTCTCTCTCTCTCTCTCTCTCTCTCTCTGTGTCTCTGT